>JABFAF010268624.1:0-18330 GCA_013677275.1 Gossypium schwendimanii | reverse complement strand
TGTGGAAGTGATTTTCCATGAATTACACTGTTATTTACATCCTTTTAATGCATAACTTTAGCTTTTTTAATAGTTAAATCAAACCATCTTATTTGTCTTGAAACAACTGTTTCTTACACCGCTAAATATGAGCTATTACAATTAGGGCTAACCTAATTCTATAAATAGGTTCATTTAGCACTTATAGAGGACAACTTTTCATACTGTTAGATTTTCTTTGTAATTTACTTTTCAGTTGTTACTTCTTTTAGGCTTTAGGTTTATTTCTTATTCTTTTCTTTTAGCGTTCTTCGAAAAACTTCCTTTGTAGACAAGACCAACTCTTAAGGATTTTCAGCGCTTCAATTATTGAAAACAAAACAAGATTCTCTAAACTCTACTCTTGTCTTTTTGCATATCTTTCATAGCAAGTTGACGATGTTTATTGATTCTATGAGAAACAAATCCTTTTATGAGGGATTAATGAGTGGAGGTGTGATTACTTTATTACTATATAGGGTTCTCTTAACGGGTCAATTGTTTGATTGAGGAAGAACTTAAATCCTAGGATTGACGACCCTAGAAAGTTATTTAGGTGGGAATTAACCCAAAATTGGTACGGCCTACCCGTGAACACTTTAGTCTCAAATCGGTATGGACTGTGAGGTTGAGAGATAAGTAGTTCTTGTCGACTCATTAGATTAGTGGAACATCAAGAGATTCTGTTAGGGTAACAAATAATTGATTGAATAGATAACCAAAATTGGAATTAGTTACGACCACCAAAGTAAGTTAATCACACATAGATAGATTTGATTAAGTTTATAATTCAATTTTCAACTTTTCTTTTATTTATTTTCTTTTCATTATTTTATATATAAAAACCAAAAACATTCATTTATGTTCTGTCGTAATATGGTTTATTTAAATGACTAACTAGATCTTTTTATGTTCAAGTTAAAGTTAATTCAATAGTAGCCTCCCTTGAGTACGATCCTCGAAATACTCACATATTCCATTGTAAACCTATATGACAACCTGACTCGTATACTTGTGGACACAACCTCTATTTCATATATTGTAGTTGCAATATTCACACTCTGGATGTTAGTACACTCGGAGGTGGTTAACATGTGGTTTGGTTGCTTGAGGACAAGCACCAAGGTAAGTGTTGGGGAGTGATTTGCCATGAATTACACTATTATTTACATCCTTTTAACACATAATTTTAGCTTGTTTAAAATTTAAATCAAAGCACCTAAGTATATATTTAGGTTTTCAAGCTTAAGGTAGTAAATTATGCTTTTTAGTGGTTTTTATTATATTTTATATATCTAAATAAGGTTACTTGGTCTTGTAAGAAAAATCGGGAGCTAAAGATGCATATTCGGGCTGAAACTATTACCTATGTCACGACACCAAGACACTAATGTTACAACATCAAAGACAGAAGCAAAAATAAGTCATGGAATGAAATCGCTTGCTATGTCGCGACACACCCCTTGATGTGTTGCGACACCCCCTATGTTGCAACTTTGCATGCCGATGTTTAGTAGTCTAATTTGTCCTAGTTGAACTCTAAAGACTTCAAGGATAATTTAGGAACTTTAATATTTCGAGTTTATCCTATATAAAGGTCATTATAATCAGTTTAAACAGACAATTTTAGGGTGACAAAATTATTCTTAGGTTTTTATTCCATTCTTAGTTTTCACTTAGTTCATTTTATGTTCTTATAATCGGAAGATCCTATTCCAAGGTGACATTTTCGTGAGTGGAGATTGTTCTAGAGCCACGATTTCATCGATAAATCCATGAGCATCTCTTTCATTTATTCTATTCTTTATATCTCTTTCTTTAACATTGTTAATTGAATGTTTCTGTAAATATTAGAATCAATTTATGCTTATTACATATTTTGCATGTTTTAGCTATTTTAATCTACTTAATTCATTGATAGGTAGAGTTCAATTTGGATTGGTTTGATCTGATTAGGTGTAATTAAACCCAAGGCTTGATAACCCTAGGAATTCATCTAGGTTAGTAGAAGGTTGAGAAGCTATGCTAGGTTAATTAGTAACATAATTATTTAGAACCCCACATCAATAGTTATTTAGGTAAAACAATTGGATTTAGGCTAAATGAACTCACATAGTCTAAACAAGGAATATGACAAGTCGATACATGAAACTAGGAATAGATTTAGGTTTAATTTAATTATTGTTATCATCCTGATTATTGATTAACACTACTAATTCGTGACTAGGGAAGATTCATAATTATTTTCAGTAATTGGCTTAATAGTAGTTTTCTCTAAATTGTAATCCCTTGGGTATGATCCTTGAAGTACTTACCCAGTGTTTTGTTGTAAACAAACTATATTACAACCTAACCCGTATGCTTGCGGATACCGCCTCAATTTCATATCTTTAGTTGTAGTATTCACACTCTGGACGTTAGTATGTCTGGAGGCGATCAATGAGTGGGATGCTTGCTTAAGTCCATATATGCATCTAACCAGTTTATAAACTTAATGATTGTTTCCTTTAGCTATATATTTGGTGTTTGCATCATATAGATGCTCTCTTCAAGATAGCCATTGAAAAATCTTATCTTGGCATCCAGTTACAAGATCTCATAATCGAGACAGATAGTAATATGTAGATTGACTTGAGCATAGCAACAGGAGAGAAGGGATCTTTATAATTGATACATTCTTTAAGTATATCCTTTCTATAGGTTTTATCTCTTCTAGTAAGTTTACAAGTTCTCACACTAAGTTGGAGTCCATAGAATCCATCGAAGCTTTCATAGCTACATCATTGAGCCTATAATCAACACTCGACATTGCTTCGTCATACATGTTTGCGTCATCATCTTCTTGTTTAGTAGACTCAAATTTAAAAACACTTCTACTATATTGAAGATCTAAGGCCTACAAGAGACCCTCTCACCGTGACGAAGTCCCTATGCTGCTCATCATTTGCAGGTCTACTATTAGGTGGTTCTGGAACCGTTTCATTAAGGTTTTATGTATTTCCTGAAAGTTCCTTGAGCACCTCTTTATGTAAAGGTTTGAACCCATTCATGTAACTTTCTTTAAGGAAAGTAACATAGTTGACACTATAATAGTTTACTCTTTTGGGTTATAAAACAAACCACCTTTTGTTCCCATCAAATATCCTACAAACATCCACAATTCTGTCTATGAGTCTAACTTCCTCAAATCTTTGTCCAACATGTGGGTAGGGCATCCCTGAATCCTTAAATTTTTTAGACTTGGCTTCCTGCCATGCTATACTCTGTATGCAATTTTCGATACAGCCTTAGTCGGCACATCATTTAGAATATAGTAAGTTGTTTGTACCATATATCCCTAGAAATATATTGGTAGCTCCGAATAACTTAACATCATGCGTACCATGTCTAACAACATTCGATTCTTTCTCTCTATAATGTCATTCTATCGTGGAGTTCCCAGTGCGGCTAGTTGGGATACAATTCCGTTCTTTATGAAGTACCCTAAGAATTCTTCAGATAAATATTCCCACCTCGATCTGACGAAAGTGCTTATATGGGTACACCTATTTGTTTCTCCACTTCTGCTTGAAACTCTTTGAAATTATCAAAGGGTTCATTCTTGCGACGCATTAGGTATACATACCCATATCTGGAACAGTCATCAATAAAGGTTACATAAAACACGTAATCACCTTTTGAGCTGACGCTCATGGGGCCACATGCATTAGTCTGCACAAGTTCTAGGGGTGTTTCGACCCTCATTCCTTTTGTATTAAAAGATTTCTTAGTCATTTTACCATCCACACAAGATGCACAATGTGGAAGATAAACTTCTTTAAGTGAACTTAAGATGTCGTCTTTCACAAGTCTAGTGATTCTTTCTTGGTTAATATGACCACGTCTTAAATGCCAAAGGTACGCCTCATTAGTTTGGGAAGTTTTAAGTATTTCATTCAATATTTTAGTATCAAGTGGTGTGTACATCTTTGGTTTGTTAAGATAGAGATTATTTGACATCAATCCATTACATAAAAGATTCTAATTTCTAAATATTGGAATTTCATTATTAAATTCATAGTCAAGTCGTTTTTATATAAACATGCAACAGAAAATAAATTTCTTTTGAAACTTGGTACATAACAAACATCTTTCAAAATAATCTTCCTAAAGTTATTAAAGTAAAAATGTACATCTCCCACTACTTCAGCTGCCACAGTTGTCTTGTTTTTTATCTACAATGATACGTTCTTATCTCTAAGATCTTTCGTCTCCTCAAACCTCTGTTGAGAAACAAAAGTATGATTAAAGGCTCTTGGATCAATGACCTAGTGGTCTATCAAATCCTTCACTAAACAATCTTTTATCACAAAAAGTTTCATACCTTTGCTTTTCGTGGCTAGGTATTTCTTCTACTCTCTATAGTTTTCCTTGAAGTGTCCTTTCTTATTGTATAAGAAGCATTTAAACTTAGATAAGTCTTTAGGCTTTTTGGTTCTCTTGCTTTCCACTTATGGTGGCCCAAACACCTTAACCTTACATTTCTTAACATGATTCCCTTTCCTTTTAAGGAAGAAGTGACATCTATGTTTGCTTCTTCTCTTCAGACTGGCTGACTGTCATTCAATATCAACTCATAGGATTGTAATTCTCTCATGAGTTGTGTAAGGGTCAGGTTTCTGTTGCCAAGGTTATATGCAGCCCGAAAGCAATCATAGTCTTTTGGCAAGCTCTATAACCATCTCAATTTGATTGTTCTAGTCCAAATTGGCCTCATTGTCCGCTACCTCAGAGTGTTGAGTAATCATATGGTCTTTGATCGGAGTGCCAAGTTTTTGCTAAGCATTTGTCAAGCTAGTTATAACAAATTGTTGAGCAACGAAAGCTTGGCCTCCAAACATGTCTTCTTGCTTATTTTGAATCGCTTTGGAAATCTTACAACTCTCCAGTTGCTTATATAAGGTGTTAGTAACACTTGCCACCATATAGCAACGAGTTATCTCATTAGTCTCCTTCTAGTGTTTTTTAGCCTGAGCTTGAGTTGCCAATGGGCACTTATTTTCACAAACTATTTTAAGTTTCTCACAACTCAAGACAACTATCAGGCTCCTTTTCCATTCATTTTATTTATTTTTGTTTTATTAGTTTTTCAGTTAGTTTATTCAATAGGGGAGTTGGTGCCATTTTCGAACTAAAAATAAAACATTCATATTTTAATATCTTTATATTAAGCAAATGTTTGAAAAAGTTTTGCAACACTACAATATATATTAAGATGATGCATGCGTCTTGAATTAAACCTTAAAAACATTTGAAATCTATTGCAACAATAATTCCCACACCCATTGAATCAAGTCATCTTGGGGTGATCATGATCAACTAGTAAGAACATGGATTTCCATCCAATTAGTACATGAACCTAATTCATTGGTCATTCACATATACTAATGATCATGTAAACTTTGGCAATAATTCTAACTTAAGCATAGCTTATTAGGGAGTTACTTAAGTAGATGATCTTGAGTGTATAACCATAAACTCAACACCTATCACATCATGCACCACAAATGAGTCCTTCTTGGACAATCTCATCTAGTAGCATGTTGTGACTAGTTGTCCTCTTTGAAGAAAAAAATTCTTGATCTATCGCATGATAATAGCTACCACAAAGGTCGGTCCATTTATCATACAATGTTAAGGAAATTCTGCTTACTTTCAAGAAATCTCCTCAGTGAGATCAATATGACAACGTCTACCTTGGGGAAGATCCATTTCATGCCATCACGAAAGACCATTGATGGAGACCGTAGGTCTTGTTTAAGGACTTTCTCCCACTTAATATTTTAAAAACATGCATGGTTTTTCAATTTTTGGTTTCAATCATTAATGATCAATATATGCATGACAAGTACATGTGAGATTGTTCCCTAATTTTATATTGTAACACCCTATACTCGACTCGATCCACGGTTCCAGGTACAAAATGTCACAACCAACTTAAATATTCTTAATAAGATTTAGCTTCACTTATAAACCTTATCATTTGAACATTAAAATTCTTACAAATTCACTATTTTGGAAAATCTAGCAAGATTTACAATTCTGACTTAAGCCTCTAACAGTGATACATCTAATTAAATCCCTGACGTGTAGCCTCTAGTAGTGCCCCTTTTTACGCTTGATATGGCATTGTGTCTATTGCACAAAGATGGCAGTGTCTAGATTGGTCCTCCCTCTCAACAACTATGATAATTTGATCCTACACCCAAGGCATTATAGTCATAAGTTCAGATGAACTTAGTGAGCTTTTAAGAAGCAGTGTAACAACATTAATTTGAAATCTACAAGAGATAAAATTTCAAGGCATCGTCGATGCCTAGATCTTGTTTATGCAACTGACTGTTGGAAAACTTATTTTCTATTTTAATGTAAGCACATCCTTTTGACCGCCTCCGAAGGTACCAAGGTCCAGAGTAGAAATCCTGCACAAAAGATATTAAAAACGATATCTGCAAGTATACAATTTAGGTTGTAATATAATTAAAATGCAGTAGGTAAGTACTTCGAAGATTGTACCAACAGAAGGTGAATGCCTCCAGATGTACTAATGCCCAGAGTATGAATACTGCTACAAAATATATGAAATTAAGGCGATGTTCGCAAGTATACGGGCTAGGTTGTAATACAGTTACAAGAAGTAGGTAAGTACTCTGAGGATCATACCCAAGTGATTGCAGTTTGGGGAAGACAATTACCTAACAAATTACGGGAAATAATTACTAATCTACTTGAGTCAAAAATTAATATTGTTCATATGGAAGCAAGATGATAATAATATCAATAAACAAAATAAATTGAATTAAACCTAGATCTACTCCTAAGTTCATGTATCAACTTCTCCTATCCCTTGTTTCGACTACGAAAGTTCCTTTAGCCTAGACCAAATTGTTTGCCTAATTAATTATTGATGTAGGGTTCTAATCAATCAACTATTTGATAACCTAGCAAGATCTTCTGATACGTCCACTAGAATAACAAGTCAGCAAGAACTACTTATCTTCCGACCTTACAGTCTAGACCGGTTCAGGGTTAAGTTGTTCAGGGAAAAGCTATACTAATTTTGGGTTAATTCCCAATTAAATAAATTCTTAAGGTTTAAGTTCTTCCTCTCCCAAACAACTGATCTGCTAAGAAACTCTATCCTTCAATCAATTAATAAGATTAGAATAGTTGAAACCATGTGAGATACGTATGAATCATAAATTGATTCTAATCTTTACACAAACATTCAATTAAACAATGTTAAAGAAAGAGATATAAAGAATATAATAAAGGAAAAGAGATGGTTATGGATATATCAGTGAAAAATTTCCTCTAAAACAATTTCCACTCGCGAGAGGCTCACTTCGAAATAGGATCTTGCAATTACATGAACATAAAATACCCTAAGTAAAAACTGAGAATGAAACAAAAATCTTAAGTATATTTTTTGTCTCCCTAAAATTGTGTGTTTAAACTGATTACAATGACCTTTATATAGACTAACCATGTAATAGTAAAGTGCTTAAAATATTCTTGAAGTACTTAGAGTTCGACTACGGTAGATACTCTTAATTTCCCTAAGAATGCAATTATCACGTGCTGGGACTTCTGTGCTGTGCAAGGGCGATGTTACAACACAGGCCTATAGTGTTGTAACTTCAGAGTCTGATGTCACGCTATCGAAGGGCTGTGTCACGACATCGAGGGAATTTCACTCTAAAACTTGGTTTTAGCTTCTATCTTTGATGTTGAGACATTAGTATCTTGGTGTCACGACAAAAGCATCAATTTTGGTCCAAATATGCATCTTTTGCTCTCAATTTGTCCTACAAAACCATGTAACCTTATTTAGTTATATAGAATGTAATAAAAACTACAAAAAAGCATAAATTACTACTTTAAGCATAAAAACCTAAATATATGCTAAAATGCTTTGATTTAACTATTAAACAAGGTAAAGTTATGTGTAAAAAGGATGTAAATAATAGTGTATTTCATGGTAGATCAGGAGGCGAGCACTAAATAAATTCTAATCTAAACATAAATATATCTAATTAGTACTTTAAATGGATTATATTACGATAAATGAAAAGAAAGGTTTTGGTTACCTATACTGAAAACAATAATAAAAGAAAGCAAAGAAATAAATAAAAAACGATAAATCAAAGAGTTAAATATATCAAATTTGATCATGGGTGATTAGCATGCTTCGATCCTCAGAATCAACTATCACTTTAGGTTTTCTTGTTCCATCAAGAACTTGATATCCCAGTAGGTTCGATCTTCTATTAGAATAATGAGTCGGTAAAAACTACTTATGTCTCGACCTCACAATCCAGATCGATTCAAGGTTAAGGTGTTCACGGATAGGCCATACCAAATTTGGATTACTTCTTAACTTAATACCTTCCTAGGGTTTAAGTTATTCCTTTCCTGAACAACTGAACCACTAAGAAACCCTTACAAAATAGTTAATTAATCATACCTCCACTCTCTAATCTTTCATAGGAGGATTAGCTCCTCATGAATCTAAAAAACAATATAAACTTGATGGAAGGAATAAACATAAAGAATAATTCAAGAGAATAAAGTTTCAAAAAAGTCTGATTTGTATTTAGATTTAAGCCTCGAATCCTCACATAGTTTGATAGTGTTGAACAAATCTGATCTCCCCGAGAAAGCAAATAATAAGAATTGAAATAAAATCTAAAACTTAATAAAAGATACAAACTAAACTCTAGATCTAAAGAGAAAATTATAAAATATGAGATTTTTCATAACATGTTTTAAATGAGCCTATTTATAGACTTTAGAGGGATTGTTGTCCTTAAACCTAGGTCAGCTGTCGTCCTTATGCTTAACATTTAATTTTACAGACCAAGATGCTCCTAGCTCGTAATTATTTCACATTCAGAGGTGATGTCACGACACACAAGATCTTGTTGGGACATTAAGGGATATATGCTCAACTTCAGCATATCTTTAGTGGTATGTTGTGACATCCTTAGGCTATGTCGTAATATCGAAGGCAGTCTTGGAATTCTTTCGTTCTTCCCCTTATGTTGTGACATCTAGTGCTCTGTCTTTCAGCATTATGACCAGTATCACGTAAGCACGTCTTTCATATGGTCCCTGCACACTCATATAGTATATTAGCTCACCCTTAGGCCAAACTTAGGCCCTAAGGTCAATAAAAGACTCAAATTACACACTTTATTGAGCTCAATGCAACCTATAAAAATGTAATTAAAACGTAACAATATGCTTAAATTCAAGCTCCTAAAGTGCAAAAACTAGTTTAATCTGCTACATCGAATTACGGCAGATCAAACTCCCCCACACTTAAGTCATTTCTTGTCATTAAGCAAAAACATTAAATGAAAAGACAACCCTTGAGCAAGTATGGTACAAATGTTAACTTTAGAGCACATGAATAATCATTTCATATTAACCCACAATCTTGGCATGATGTATAGTTGACTTACCACTTTTGGTATCAAACACCTAATTTTAGTATATTACAAAGCATACAAGCATTAAGGCTTTCAAATGTAAGAATCCATCAATAAATTATACAAGTAATTTGCTTACCCTAGCATAGTACAAATAGTCATAAATGCAATTATTTAGTATGAATTCAAATTGTGAGTAAGTTTACCTAGATCACATAGGGTTTTTCGACTTGTATCATTCTAAGGCTTAGGAAATGTATGGAATTCAAGAATAATAAGCAGCAAATAGTTTTAAGCACAAAAATAGTTTGGTACATCATATTGTTTGCTATTCTCCCCCTTAGTGACCCATTCCCGCTTACTGCATTATTTCTCCTTCTCTCACCTTCCTTATGTCTCATTATAGGAAATCTCAACATCATATAGTACCTATAACTAGCTTATGAGTTTATTGCACAATAATGAATAAGTTTTTCTATTGTTGTGACTTTGTCACTTTTCTTTCTTCTTCACAGTACCTTACTCACAATTGCTTCCATTTTTAACGTATTTTTTTCTACTCGTTAAATTTTCTTTTTGGTTTCTTTTCCTTTTGCACTTTTAAGCTAACCTATAATCATCATGCCATACTAATATTTCCTATTGCTCTATTTTTACAAAACCACCGTAATGTATCTACTTATTCTTTAATATGTAAGGCCAAACATCTATAATCATACAGTTTAGGACCAAGGAAAAGGGTAAGCACGAATTATGATTTTTAGCTTGGGTTTTGCATACAGGTTCATCAACAAGTGTTTTTTTGGCTCAAAAATAGGTATTAAGGATAAATAAATAAGATTAGCTTTTTTGCTCCGGGTGAATACCAAACAATGCCTTAGGTCATCCCTAGGTATCTCACTATTCACAAATATAATCAATCAAATAATCACATATTCAACAATTTATTATTCATCTTACCATGCTCGTTTCCTTGTATTCTCTATATCATTTGGTACATTTGATTGCTTAATACCTATTTATAGTGTAATATATAGAACTTAATAGCCTGATAAAAAAAAATTATAATCACCTATCCTCATGTCAAATTTATTATAAATACAATCAACCTATGTACATGCTCCTAACCAATCACTTGTATTTCTACAAGCTCAAGAACACAATTGACAAGAAAAATTAAAGAAAAGAATAAAATTTTAAAAAAAATTTCTATGTTACTCCCACACATTAGAGAACACATTGTTCTCAATGTGTAGCCTTTCGAAAGATAAGGAGAGAGGTTACTTGATTGATTGTGGTAATTTTGTCGGCTATTGGTGGGTGCCTCTTCCATTGCTTGTTGAATGATCAAAATTATTGTGCTTCTTCCGTGTCAGGTTCCTACATAGACAATTTTTTTTTTGCAATAGAAAAAAAAGTTTACTATTACTCCTACTCCTAATAAATTAAAAT
The DNA here is from genome assembly GCA_013677275.1 of Gossypium schwendimanii. Taxonomy (NCBI): domain Eukaryota; kingdom Viridiplantae; phylum Streptophyta; class Magnoliopsida; order Malvales; family Malvaceae; genus Gossypium; species Gossypium schwendimanii. Next base: position 7,387 of record JABFAF010268624.1, on the reverse strand, counting down.
TTAAAAATTATCCAAAAATAAATACAATCCAAAAAATAAAATTTAGTTTCAATCTTAATTTGAATCATTAAAATGAGGCGAACGCCTCCTTCCCGTTAGTACTTTCCCTTTTCCCATGCCATATCTTTGGTGGGATCTCCCACCCGTTGAAGATGTATGGCGGGTTGGGCTTCGGATGATGAGCCCTTTCGGTGTTAAATATTGCTGTTGAAATACTGCCTCATAATCATCCTTTACTCTCGAGAGGTCTTATTCACTCTCTTCCTCTTCAACTCCATGATGAGTTTGTGTTGGCTTGTTTCCTGCATCCACTTGATCATCCCATCAAGTTTTTCCTTTGAGCTCCCACTTGCACCTCTTCAAGCTTTTGATTACTCTTTCCATTTGAGTGAAACTGAAACATTCATCTTTTCTTTCCTTCTTTGATTCTAGTTCATAATTTGTTTCCTTTGAAGCTCGACGTATTGCGTATACAACGAATCACCAATTAAACTTCTTTTTTGCTTCATTAATTGTTCATTTGTGCCTATTGGAACTTTTTCCCTTTAACAAAGTTTTGCCACCAAGTGGGGAAAGAAGATTCTGACTTTTGGCTGTGTGCACAACACCTTATTTCATGGTAAGTCCACCTACCCACACATATCTTCTTGTTGATCTGTCGTAATTCGGTGTAGCAGATTAAGCTAGTTTTCACATGTAAGGAGCTTAAATACAAGCATTTTTCTTGTTTTTTAGTTTAATTTTCTTAGTTTTATTTGTATTCAATAAAATATCCAAATTGAGTCTTTTATTAACCTTAGGGGTAGAATGAGGCTTAAGGATGAGCTAACGCACTTTGTGAGTTTGCAAGAGGCCATTAGAAGGAGTACTAAATTGATATTAGTCGTTATGTCACAACATGGGATGTTCAATGTCACAACATAGGGAGTAGAATAGAGAAATCTCAAAACCGGCTTTGATGTCACGACACAGCTTGAGAGTGTCCCGACACACCCCAAGGGATATCCCAAGAGGACTACACTGTTTGCTATGTTGTGACACAGGTCCTAGTGTGTCACAACATTGAATCTGAAGGGGATAAAACACGATCTAAGGGGAGTTTTGGTCCACACAATCAAACTTAAAGCTTGAGCACATCAACTAACCTAGGGTTAAGGACAACGACCACCTAAAATCTATAAATAGGCTCTTTTGGAACATACTATAGTCATCATTTACTTAGCCTAGAATTCCTTTAGTAAATTTTGTTTAGTTCATCTTTTGGTTTTAAGTTTTAGAATTTATTTCAGTTGTTCTATATTGTTCTCAAGCGATCTAAATTCTGGAAAGCATTCAAACTTTGTGGATTCGTGATTAATCTTAGTACAATTAGGCTCTTTCAAATAATCTATACTATAAATTTTATTAGAATGTTTTCTCTTTATATTGATTCTATATTGTCTATGAAAACCATGAGGAACTAATCCCTCTACGGGGGATTAGCAAGTGGAGGTATGATCTGCTGACTATTTTGTAGGGTTGCTCAATGGATCAGCTATTTGGGAAAGAAAGAACGTGAAACAAACAATAGGCCTGACAACCTCGAAAAGTCATTAAAGTGGGAATTAACCTAAAATTGGTATGGCCCATCTGTGAACACCTTCAGCCTAAGCCAGTCTGGACTGTCAGGTTGAAAGATAAGTAGTCCTTGCTAGCTCGTTATGTTAGTGGAAGATTGGAAGATCCTACTGTTGTAACTACTTGTTGATTAACAAAAAAAACCCAAAACGATAGTTGATGGGGATTACCGAGGTGAGATAATCACCTATAATCAAGATTTGATTCATTCTCCTTTTCTATCTCTTAAAGTTTATTTCTTTTATAATATTTTGTTTTATTATTATAAAAACCCTAAAAATCCTTTATTTTATATTTTGGTACTATAACTAATTTAAAGTACTAATTTTATCTTTTAGTGTTTAGGTTAGAATTGATCTGGCACTTGCCTTCCTCAGGTATGATCCTCAGAGTACACACCTACTTCGTTGAAAAACTATATTACAACTCAACCAGTAGACATGCAAATAATACCTTGTATTTATATACTTTATTGTAATATTAACATCTGAACGTTAGTACGTTCAAAGGCGATCAAGTTGTTGGCACCATTACCATGGAGGCAACGTCACTAGGTAAATTTAAATTTTGGCATTTAAAAAGAATAATTAGGAAATTTTTAGGTAATAGATACAATTTTGTTTTATTTTATTTACTAATCCTCTCTTTCCGGGTTTAGTGTATGACTCGCAGTAGGGGCACACATACTATAGAATCCACAAATTAGGAGAGAATAATTCGAAGAAATCATATACAACAATAGTAGCAGCAACAGTAGATGTAAGATCTACCACCACCTACTGCAAGTAACGTACCACGTTAAAATCCATTATTTGGAGACGCTGATGATAATGCTTAAGGAAACCCACCAGCACCATAGTTTCTCGCACATGTACATATGGCTCGAAACGAGAGAATCCTAAAGGATTATACCTTACCAAGTCTGGACATGGTTGGGGAAAGTATAGAAAGGCTGACAATTAAAACTTATAACTTCGAGATAAAACCAATGATGATTCAAATTATTCAAAATAATTTGCAATTTAGGGTCACTATGATAGAGGACCTTAATCAGCATTTAAAATGGTTTCTCCAACTCTATGATACTTTTAAGTATAACAGGTCACTGCATTTAAAATGGTTTCTCCTTTATTGATAACATTTTTTCTTGGTTAGACTCGCAAGCACCAGGATCTATCACCATACGGGATGAACTTGTAGGAAAGTTCTTATAGAAGTTCTTCTCGATTAGCAAAGCATTTCAACTAAGAAGATAGATTGTTGTCTTTAGACAGATGGAGGGAGAAAGTTTTTATGAGGTATAGAAGTGTTCCAAAAATGTCCACACCACAAATTTCCCAAGTAGATGCAATTGCATGTAGTTTATAATGAGTTAGATGCGAATGCTCGATCTGGATTAGATAGAGTAGCAAGAGGAGCCATTATGAACAGGACAGACGAGAATGCGTAAGGTATTATTGAAAAAAAGGCATTAAACTTCTATCAGTGGCTGATTGAATGATTCACATTTGGCTAGAAACTAGATACAGTCAAAACTATCTAAGAGGATGACAAATATTAGCAAATAGTAGATAGACTTAAATGTATTGAATCTGCTTCTACAGTGTCTATGCATGAAGGATACAAACCACTCTTCCACAATATCAATAATCCCACTGAGGATGTAAAATACATCAGGATTAGGGATGGAAAACCTTATTCGAATACATATAAACCTGGTTAGAGGGATCACCCAAACCTTAGATGTGGGGGACACCAAGGAGTACACAATTCAAATCAAGCTAAAAGTAATAATTATCAACCTGCTTATCTTTAGAAACCTTAGTTTAGGGTCAACCTAAGTGACCATACTGCATGTGATCAACGTCTAGATAGAATTGAGGGAGAAATGCAGTCAATGAGAACGGATGTCTAGTAGGTACAATCTGAGTGCACCAATTCAACAAGAACATTGACTAAACTTAAGGTTCAAATGAGCCAATTATTAGCATGATGAGTGACATTAAAAGGCAAATTGGCACAGGAATTCCAAGCAATACAAAAGACAATCCACGTAGGGAAGGTGAGGAGCATGTGAAAACGATCGCGCTCTGATTAGGCAAAGTACTAAGTAGCCCAGAAACCACAACTCTAAAGACAATTGCATAGAATAATGACGATCCTCAAGAGGAATCCCTAGAGGAGGAAGATAAGCTAGAACCAGAAAAGGTAACCACATCGGCAGCGGAGACAAAGAAGGAAATAACTAAAGATTTTACCGATGCAAAAATCTCATTCCCTTCAAGACTAGAGGAAAAACAAAAGTAGGATGAGGATGAATTCATTAGTTTCCATAACTTGCTCAAAAAATTAAATGTTAGCTTGCCTTTAATTGATTTAATTATAAAGTTCCTAAATACGTAAAGCTTTTAAAGGAAATTATGTATAGGCATAGGAAAATTAAGGTTGGTGAACAAGTTAGTATAAGTGCTTCCTGTAGTGCTATTATCTTAAGATGGGTTGCCGAAAAATTAAAAGATCTGGGAAGTTTTAATATTCCTATTAGATAGGGAGCCTTCATTTTAGTAGACCTTTTTGTGATTTAAGAGCTAGTATTAATTTAATGTCTCTATTGATTTTTGAAAAACTCAGGTTAGGGGACCTTAAGAGTACGCATATAACACTACAGTTGGCCAACAAATATTTAGTTCATCCAAAAGGTGTACTAGAGGATGTGTTAGTCAAAGTGTGCAGTTTCATTATTCTGACAAATTTTGTAGTGCTTGATTTTTGAGGAAGATCGTGATATATCGATATTAATAGGTAGACCTCTCCTGGCCACTTCTAGATCCACCATTGATTTAGACAAAAACAAGTTAGCTATGAAATTCAATGGTGAGACTAAAACTTTTTAATGTGACCATCAACCTAGTGAGGAAGATAGAATGCAAAAAAATATTTATCTCTAACATTCCTCAGTCAAGGGACACGCTTCCTTTTATGCATGCAGAAAGAATAAATATGTTTAAGGAAAGGGATAAACGAGCATGGGTGGAATTGCACGATGGACAATAGACTAATACTGACAGAATAAAAGAATCATCTACCATTGAACTGATGATATTGTCGGATGAATCTGATAGTAAAAGTTTAAAAAATATATTTGAATTGTCTAAATGTTGTAAATTATTGTATATTTAACTAACCGTAGAATTTAGTTGTTAAATTTTATTTGATAGATGTTCATTCAAGATTGAGACATCCTTAAAGATGGAAATTTGAGCTGACATAGATTCGGTGTCACTACATAGCAACCCCTCGTCACAACACTTTTCGTAGAATGTAGGAGCTGAAGAAACCAACTCGACATTGCGACACCTCACTCCTATGTCGCGACATGAATCACAGTCTCCCCAAATTTACGAACTGAAAGATGTGTCACGACACAGAAGCCCTGTGTCACGACAACGATAAGTTGCCAGGGATGTGGTGACATAGAACCCCTGTGTCACGACGTCACTATAATTTTCTACAAGGTTAACCTAGCCCAATTGTGCAACCCGATGGCTAAAGATTTGTTTTAACATGATTTGTACCATTAAAAAACCTCTTTTAGAACCCTAATACACTTCATAACATATTTAACACCCATTTACTCCTTAATCCTATTAAATTTTCAAAAAAAATTAAACCGTAAAATCCCATTTCTTACTCTCTTCTTGCAAATAGTTTCAAATTGTTTTCGTATTTAAGGAGCTTGAATAAAAACATTCTTGTTATTTTTCAGTTAAGTTTTCTTAGTTTTATTTATATTACATAAAATGTGAAAATTGAGTCTTTTATTGACCTTAAGGGCTGAATGACGCTTAAGGGTGAGCTAACTCACATTGTGAGTGTGCAGGAGACCATTAGCAAGAGTACTAAACCAATATTGGTCGTTATGTCACAAAAATAGATCTTCAATGTCTTAAGATAGGGAGCAACATGGAGAAATCTCAAGACTTTCTTCGATGTCGCAACACAACCTGAGGGTGTCACGACATGCCCCTAGAGATATCCAAAGAGTACTCTAACTGCTTTGTTGCGACATAGGTCTTGGTGTGTCAAGACATTGACTCTGAACGAGGTAAAACATGATCTAAGGGGCATTTTGGTCTGTACAATCAAAGTTAAAGCTCAAGCACATCAACTAACCTAGGGTTAACGATGACCAAAACCTAAATTCTACAAATAGGCTCCTCTGGAACATGTCATAGACATCATTCACTTAGCCTAGATTTTCTTTGGTAAATTTAGTTTAGTTCTTCTTTCATTTTTAGGTTTTAGAATTTATTTCAGTTATTCTTCATTGTTCTCAAGAGATCTGAATTATGGAAAGCATTAAAACTTTGTGGATTTACGATTAATCTCAATACAATTAGATCGTTCATAAAATCTATACTATCGATTTAATTAGCATATTTTCTCTTTATATTGATTGTATATTGTTTAAGAAAACCATGAGAAACTAATCCCTCTATGGAGGATTAGCAAGTGGAGGAATGATTTATTGACTATTTTGGAAGGATACTCAATGGATCAGTTGTTTGAGAAAGGAAGAACGTGAAATAAACCCTAGGCCTGACAACCCTGGGAAGTCATTAAGGTGGGAATTAACCAAAAATTTGTATGGCCCATCTGTGAACACCTTCACCCTAAGCTAGTTTGGACTGTGATGTTGGAAGATAGGTAGTGATAGGGGGTTGCGCACGGACCAAGATCGAGTTGTCAAGTCACGAGAAAACTCCTACGAAGCTCTAGACGATCAGATCTGAAAACAAAACAGAGAATTAAAATTAGATCTGATTAGATCTACAAACAAAATGCCCAAATCAATCAACGAACAGCAAGAAACAAACACCCTTAGGAATAACAATTCTTGGAAATAAAGAACACAGAATTGAAATCGAATTAAATCCCAATCTGCCGAATATGAGAAGAATAATCACAAACAGTAAGTTAATGTTAAAAATTCAGCAAATCGATTGAATAAAGATAGGGTTTGGACGGCAAGAACAAAATAAAAGGATTATGGGACAAGAACGAATTTTATCACTTGAGGCTATTGGAAACTTTTCCCAAATCGAATCTGAAAAGAGTTCAGATCCAAAACAACAAACCAAATTCAAATCCAAGCAAACCAATTTAATTAGATCTAGGATGTGCAGTAGACAAGATCAATTGAAAGAGGAATTAATGAACACTTCTTGTTGCCAATAAGAACACCGAACAGATCCTTGAAGGTTTTGATGGCTGGAATGCAACAAAAGAAATTAAAGAGAGTAATCATTGAGTTTGACGCAACAGCAAGGAAATTAAAAGAAATGAACAGCAATAAAATAATGATAAAGTCCTAAGTAGCCTTGAAATCGATAAATATTTCACAACTCCCTTCAATCGGCTCTAATCTCCCCTCCAATGAAGAACAATGGCAAGAAGAAGGTTGAAGGTGGCTCCCACAATCAAAAAGATTGTTAAAACTCATTCTAAAGAAAACTCAAGAGAAAATTCTTGGAGAACTCAAAGAGAATTTTTACTCAACAAAACAAATCTGATTTCAATGTGTTTCTAATGTAATTGTAATGTGTTATAATAGGGTCGCCGGCCATGCCTTTTTATAGGCCTTCTATCTATTTCCTAATCTAGTTAGGAAAACTTAAAAAAAACCTAATTAAAAAAATAGGAGGGAAATTCGGCCAAGGCATTTTAATGGGCTGCTTGGGCCGAATTTTTACATATAATAATCCTAAAG
>JABFAF010268616.1:0-10936 GCA_013677275.1 Gossypium schwendimanii | reverse complement strand
TCATTTTACCCTACGGGGGTATTTCGATCATTTTACCCTATGGGGGTATTTCGATCATTTTACCCTATGAGGGTATTTCGATCATTTTATTGATCTCACAAAAGGTTGGCAGTTGCTTCGAGCTACTCAAGAAACTTAAATGGGCAAAGTAGTGTATATTGGCTCGAGGCTCATTACTCGGCCCAAATGGGCCCACACGTTCTTGTGGCCCACTCAGCCTAAAATTCGCCATGGCTATGGGAACTATATAGCCCAGTCCAATATTCGCCACAGTTTTGGATTTCATCCGTGTCGGGCCCACAAGCCTATTGGGCCCACATGACCCATTTTGCCCCAATGTGGCCCATTATGGCCTAAGCCCATGAAAACGCTCATGCATGCCTATATAGTTCAACACCATGTTTTGTGGGCTCGGATTACCACACGAGCGTTCGTACGCTCATATGGCCTCATACGCCGTTTTTCCCAACTTTTCAATTTTTACCGATTTACAGTTAAAGGGGTGTGATCACACACCTGGATTCTATTTGCCGAGAAACCTCCCACACCTTGGAAACCTACACTTAACCAACAATCTTCAATTAATCACTTACACAGTTAAACCATCGAATAAACACAAGTGATCACCAACGATACTTACACAACTTTTGATTAAGTGAAGAGGGAAATTCGCCTATCCAAACGCAATCACAAACCTTCAACCCTTTGAAAAGTTCCTAGGCACCAACCGAAACTGGGTAAACACTTAATCAATAGGTAATAAGGTAACTCTATACTATTACCCTTACCAAACGCGAGAAAGAAACAAACTATGAAATGCGAGACACATGGTCGGCCCCTAAAAGAAATGAGGATTCGACAACTAGAAAATGAAAGGAAAAAATAAAAGTAGGGAAAAATTAGAAGAGTAAATTGGCAATAGTACAGCAGAATAAAGAACGGTAGAGGAGATAGATTTTAAAGAACAGAAGGGGAAGAAATGTGTATTCGACAATCAAAGAGAAGGAATAACCGAAAAGAAAGAAGAAAAAGAAAAGGTGAGGGAGGATAGTGTATTCGGCCAAAAAGAAAATAGGTAAAAAGGGAAGAGCAACCAAAAGAAAACAAACCTGAGAGGTACCCCAATTCTTAGTAAAAATTCGTCACCTACAAGCAGAGAGAGGGAAAACCACACAAAATCGGCATGAAAAGTAAAACAAAAATAAGCAGTATGCCCCCTAGCCAAATTTTCCTGAGTAACAAGTTTATTTTTAGCACACCTCCCCTCTCCCCTCACTTCCCTTGATTTTCATCTAAAATCTCTCCCCTTATCACTCCACCAATTTCTCCTCAACTCCCCCTAACAACTCCATTCAAATTCCATTCAAACTCCCCTTACCTGTGTTTCAGTCCAACTCCACTACCCACATAGCTCCAGCAACAAAATAAATACTCCATTGCACAACCCAAGACTTGAACCTCAGACTTCACAGTTACATAACATGCCACCTTACCACTAGACCACAAGCTCTTTTTGTGTAATAAAATCTACACTATTATTTATAAGGCCTATATGCCCAAGTCCAGATTCATTTAAGAGCAAAACTAAAAATTCTGGAAAAGCCAAGACTTGAACCTAGGCTTCTTAGACACCCCCATACACACCCAAATCACTTAGCCATTAAAGCAAACAAGCAATTTTTGTCAAAACAAGCAAAAATCAAAGACTTAGATTTTTGGGGCATTACAACTCTGCCCCCTTAACAAAATTTTGGCCTCGAAATTTACCTGATCAAAACAGATGAGGGTATTATTGACACATCGCCTCCTCAGGTTCCAACGTGGCTTTTTTGAACTGTGATTACGCCAAAGCACTTTTACTAATGGAATGGATTTATTCCTCAGTACTTTAACCTCACGGTCCAATATTTGCACTGGCTCCTCCTCAAAGGTCAGGTCTGGCCTGACCTCAATATTCTCGACTAGTACTATGTGTGTAGGATCAGAGCGATAACGACTCAGCTTGGAGATACGGAATACATCTTGAATTTGGTATAATTCTGAAGGCAACTCAAGTTGATATGCGACCGGTCCCACAAGCTTTAGTATAAGGTAAGGCCCAATGAACCTAGGGTTAAGCTTACCCTTCCGTCCAAATCTTAGTATCTTTTTCCATGTGGAGACCTTGAGAAATACAAAGTCCCCCACAGAAAACTCAATCTCCTTACGTTTCAAATCCGTATACGACTTCTGTCTGTTAGATGCTTCCTTCAATCGGTCTTGAATCAGTTTTACCTTCTCTTCGGTATCAGAAACTAACTCTGGTCCCAAAACTTGCCGCTCGCCTAGCTCAGTCCAACATGTAGGAGTACAACACCTTCGACTATATAACGCCTCGTACGGTGCTATTTGAATACTGGACTGGTAGCTATTATTATACGCGAACTCTGCTAGCGGCAAATAGTCTTCCCAACTACCTCGAAAATCCATTACACAACACCTCAACATATCCTCCAGTACTTGAATCACTCTTTCCAATTGACCATCTGTCTAGGGATGAAACGCAGTACTAAAGTTCAGTCTTGAACCCAAAGCCTCGTGTAACTTCTTTCGAGACGTGAACCAAGGATCTCTATCTGATATGATGGAAACTGGTACCCCATGCAGTCTTACAATCTCAGCCACATACAGTTTTAGTCAATCGATCTATAATAACCCATACCGAATCCTTCTTGGTAGGTGTTAAGGCAAGCCCACTCACAAAATCCATAGTTACTCTCTCCTACTTCCAAAGTAGAATTTTAACTGGCTGCAGTAACCTTGAAGGTAACTGATGTTCGGCCTTCACTTGTTGGCAAGTTAAACACTTACTTACAAAATCAGTAACTTCACGCTTAAGACCAGGCCACCAATATAATTCACGAAGGTCACGGTACATTTTATTCCCGTTGGGATGCATAGCAAAAGAACTATTATGCGCCTCTTGTAATACAGACTACCTCAAATCATTATCCCTCGGTACACAGACTCTTCCACGGAAGCACAGTACTTATTCACTATTCAACCTAAAATATGAAGTTTCCCTATTCTCAACCTATCAGAAATGAGGAACTAGTGACTCATCCAAAAATTGCTTACCCTTAATCTGTTCAGTTCACGTCGGTCTAACTTACAGCTCAGCCAACAAGCTACCATCATCAAACAAGCTGAGATAAGCAAACATCACTCTCAAATCAGATACAGCCCTATGGCTCAGTGCGTCAGCTACCACGTTAGTCTTACCAGGGTGATACTCAATTGAGCAATCATAATCCTTAAGTAGCTTTAACCATTTTCGTTGCCTAAGATTTAGCTCCTTCTAAGTGAGGAGGTACTTAAGGCTCTTGTGATCTGTGTAGATAGTACACTTCTCACCATATAAATAGTGCCTCTAAATTTTTAGTGCAAATACCACAGCGACTAAGTCCAAGTCATGAGTAGGGTAATTCACCTTGTGAGGCTTAATATAACGAGACGCGTAAGCAACCACCTTACCCTAGCACACAACCCAAACTAACGTGTGATGCGTCACTGTAAATAGTGAATTCCTTCCCAAACTCTGGATGTATCAGTACAGGGGCCTCGGTTGGAACTTTCTTCAATTTCTCAAAACTTTCTTGTTGCTTACCAGTCTAATTAAATGGCACCCCTTTACGCAGCAGCTTAGTTAGATGTGCAGCAATCAAGGAAAACCCCTCAACAAAACGTTTATAATACCCTGCCAGACCCAGAAAACATTGAATCTCAAATACGGTCTTAGGTGGTTTCCAATCCAGTAGACTTTAATTTTTCGGGGATCAACCCTAATTCCCCCGACAGATACCACATGACCTAGAAATGTCACTTCTCGCAGCCAGAACTCACACTTGTTGAACTTAGCGTATAGTTGTTTCTCCTTTAAAATTTGTAGAACAATTCAGAGATGTGCATCATGCTTATCCTTGGTTCTCAAATACACCAAGATATTGTCTATAAATACCACCACAAACCGGTCCATAAATGCTGCTGGTGTATTCGTCAGCCCAAATAATATCACTAGGAACTCGTAATGACCATAACGAGTCCTAAACGCAGTCTTATACACATCAACCTCCTTAACTCTAAGCTGATGGTACCCAGAACAGAGATCTATTTTGGAGAAAATCGTAGCTCCTTGCAACTGATCAAATAAATCATCTATCATCGGCATAGGATACTTAGTTTTGATAGTCAGTTTATTCAGTTGTCGATAGTCGATGTACATGCGCATTGTCCCATCCTTCTTTTTTATGAACAACACTAGTGCTCCTCACGGAGACAAGCTAGGTCGAATGAATCCTCGATCCAAAAATTTTTGGATTTGAGCTTTTAATTCCACCAGCTCCTTCAGTGCCATCCTATAAGGGGCTATGGACACTGAAGTTGTTCTTAGCAGAAGCTCAATACCAAATTCAACTTTGCGGCTCGGAGGCAACCTAGGGAGCTCATCAGGAAATACATCGAAAAAATCCTTAACAGTTCTGATATCTCCAACAGAAGGACCCTCAGAATCAGATACACCAACATAGGCCAGAAACACCTCACAACCATTGCAAACCAGTTTTTCGGCCCTTAATGCAGAAATCACATTAGACAAAAAGTCCCTTCGCTCCCTAATCACAGCCACCTCCTCATCCTTAATAGTCTTTAACACTATACGCTTAGTAGCACAATCCAAACTTGCATGGTGTTTAACTAACCAATCCATCCCCAAGATTAGGTCGAATTCACTGAATGGTAGCTCCATCAAATCTGCTGGACATATAACTCCTTGAACCTCTAGGGGTACATATCTAAACAACTTGTCTACCCTTACTGATTGTCCTAGTGGACTTAACACAGTCATCTCATTAGTAGTACTCTCACACATGATACCCAAGGTGCCAGACACAGTGCATGCAATGTATGAATGCGTAGACCCTATATCAATCAGAGTAGTGTAAGGTACAGTTTGAATTAGGAACGTACCGGTTATAACATCTGGAGCATCACCATCCTCTCAACGATGAGCAGCATAGACCAATGCTGGTTGTCTCACTTCAATGTTACCAACACCTATGCCTGACGTTCCATGACCTTGTCCCGACCCATTTCCACCTCTAACCTGCCCACGGCCTCTCTGTGGCGCTGACCACCTTTCGCTGGCTGAACAAAACCCTGACCTATAGCTTGCATCTGAATAGGCCTCTAAGGACAATTCTTCACTTGATGCTCTATAGACTCACATCTGAAACATGCCCCAATCTTCTTCCAGCACTTACCTAGATGATGTCTCCCACAATCAGCACAAGACTGTAGTCTTGTAACAGAAACCCTAGCTCGAACAAGCCTATCAAACCTGGCCTTCTTCTTAGACCTTCCAAAAGAACTCGAGAGCTCTAAATCCCTCTTATATCTACCCTTATCCTTTTCATGATTCTGGAGCTCAGAGCACTTCACATCCTTGGTGATTTTCGCCTTTTCTACTAGGGCAGCGAAATCTCACTCCCTCTACAGAACTATCAAGACTCATAAATCATCCTAGAGGCCGTCCTCAAATTGCACACAATGTTCATAATCAATTACCACTATCCCATGAGCATAGCGGCTCAGTCGCAGAAACTCTGCCTCATATTCTGCCATAGTTTTATTCCCTTGGATCAAACTCAAATATTTCTTTCTTCGGGCGTTCACATAACTTGAGCCCACATACTTTCCTTGGAATATCGCCTTAAAGAAATCCCACGTTAACCGGTCGGCCTGAGTACCTTCTCTTACGGTAAGCTACTACTGATAGGCTTCATCTCGTAGTAAAGACACTGCACCTTTTAATTTTTTACTCAGAAGTACAGTCGAGGTCGTCTATTATTCTCTCTGTGCTTCCAACTAGTATTTAGCCACATTAGAGGCTACTCCAGAAATACCCCTAAAAATTTTCGCTCCATTCGACCAGAGTCGTTCTGAAATTGACCCACAGACCACAGCACACGTACTGGTCCCTGCGACCTTTTTCAGAATGCGGAGCATAGCTTGGGATAGTGCATCATCCCCCGTCACTCGATCGAATGATCCCGTCTTAGTCATCTGTAAAGTTGGTACTTCCCTAGCCCCAACATTAAGAATGTGGCCTGATGCCGAAGACCTAACCCTGACACTTCCTTGGCCTCTACCGTGGCCTCGTGTACCCCTTCTACGAGTACCTCTAGTGCTCATATCGAATAATGTATTATCTATTTACACAGTTTTATGCATTAGTTTGCAATTCCAGTAATTGTTAACAGATGTCTTATGAGAAGTAGTAATCAAAGTTTTGTTTTTGCAAATCAAAAGTCTCCCTGCAGTTTCTAGTTTATTCTAACTAAAGAGTTTTAATACAGTCCTATTATCTATAGTAATTTCTCAGTGTATTTCAGTTTAAGAAGTCTAAGTATAAAGAAACTTATGGATTCGACGCTGGAGACTCGGTGTGCCACACTTGTAAACCTTCCAAAAAACTTCAAAAATAGTTTTCTGAAATTCCAAATATTTCAAAACCCATTCCACACCGAGTTTTGTAACTTCACTCTGATACCACTAAATGTAACACCCCAAACTCGACCTAGACGTTATGGTCGAATCTGGCGTGTCACATTGAAGTGCCTTTCGAAAATTGAACTTGTTGAAAGAACATTCATTTCTAAGTTTTCAAAACATCTTAATTATTATTTAACAATCATCTACCTAAAATGTTTTCCTTATTTTCTGCTTTTGTTATAACAAGCTGATCTAAAATCGCGGAAGCTTTTAAAATCCTTTTTGTTAACGTGTATTTGAAAATAGTAATTATTTTAAAAGATCCGCCTTCTCCTAAACTAGCAGTTTAACGTAAGTAAGCAAAAGCCCAATTAAAAATTTAAACAACTTAAAGGCCTTATTACATAAACAAAACCCAACATATAAAATAAATTTAAATGAAAGCAAGTGTAGTACAGCTGCAGTTGTGTGACCACCTCCCTAAGGCTGAGGATTACCTGTATAGTTAAGAAGAAAATGTGAGTTTACGAAAACTAAGTGTGTAATCCCCTATCAATCAAATAGTATACAACATGCAGTAACAGTTTGGGTCTGAGCCTTATTCAGTATCAGTACAGTGTGGACCTTAGCCCAATACAGTAACAGTGTAATAATGCAATCTATCCCAATCCAGCCAACACACCACTCCGTACTACCAACACACCAGGTGGGGATAAAATCGACCCACCCAACCAACACACTAATTCGCAGCAAAGCTGCCAGTGATATTATCGCAACAAAGCTATCGGTAACAGTATATGTGACAGAGTCACCAGTATAGTATACTTCCTCCGATACAGTATCCCAACCCCATAGAGTATGTCATGTCATAAATCATACGTGTATGCAGAATGTCATACATATCATAGAGCAAATTAGTCATACATAACATAGGGCCATAACAGTCATTTAATCTCCTAGGGGTATAACAGTTATTTTACCCTATGGGGGTATTTTGGTCATTTTACCCTATGGGGGTATTTCAGTCATTTTACTTTACGGGGGTATTTCAATCATTTTACCCTATGGAGGTATTTCGGTCATTTTATTGACCACACAAAAGATCCGTAGTCATCTCGAGGTACTCAGGTAACCTAAATGGGCAAAGAAGTGTATATGGGCCTGAGGTCCATTAGTCGGCCCAAGTGGGCCCACACGTTCGTGCAGGTCACTCAGCCCAGAATTCGCCACGGCTATGGGAATTAGATAGCCCAGTCCAGTATTCGCCACAGTTTTAGATTTCATTCGTGTGGGGCCCATGAGCCTATTGGGCCCACACGACCTATTTTGGCCAACGTGGCCCATTACGGCCTAAGCCCATGAAAACACTCATGGAGGCTTCTACAGTTCAACACCATGTTTCGTGGGCTTGGATTATCACATGAGTGTTTGTACGCTCATATGGCCTCGTACTTCGTCTTTTTCAAGTTTTTGACTTTTGCCGATTTGAAATTAAAGAGGTGTGATTACACACCTGGATTCTATTTGCCGAAAAACCTCCCACGCCTTAGGAACTTACACCTAACCAACAATCTCCAATTAATCACTTACACAGTTAAACCATCGAATAAACACAAGTGATCACCACCGTTACTTACCACAACTTTTGATTGAGTGAAGAGGGAAGTTCGCCTATCCAAATACAATCACAAACCTTCAACCCTTTGAAAAGTTCCTAGGCACCAACCGAAACTGGGTAAACACTTAATCAATAGGTAATAAGGTAACTCTATACTATTACCCTTACCAAATGCTAGAGAGAAGCAAACTACGAAATGCGAGACACACGGTCGAGCCCTAAAAGAAAGGAAGATTCGACAACTAGAAAAAGAAAGAAAAAGATGAAAGGAGGGAAAAATTAGAAGAGTAAATCAGCAGTAGTGCAACAGAACAAGGAACAGAGAGGAGATAGATTCAAAAGAATAGAAGGGGAAGAAAGGTGTATTCAACAAGCAAAGAGAAGGGAAAACTGAAAAGAAAGAAGAAAAAGAAAAGGTGAAGGAGGAGAGTGTATTCGGCCAAAAAGAAAATAGGTAAAAAGGGAAGAGCAGCCAAAAGAAAACAAAGAGGTACCCCAATTCTTAGCAAAAATTCGACACCTACAAGCAGAGAGAGGGAAATCCACACAAAACAGGCATGAAAAGTAAAACAAAAATAAGTAGGTGCCCCCTAGCCGAATTTTTCTGAGTAACAAGTTCATTTTCGACACACCTTCCCTCTCCCCTCACTTCTTTTGATTTTCTCCTAAAAACTCTCCCCTTATCCCTCATTGAATCACTATAACAATTTCTCCTCAACTCCCCCCAATATGTCCATTCAAATTCCTCCTACTTGTGTTTCAGTCCAACTCCACTACCCACATAGCTCTAGCAGCAAAATAAATACTCTATTGCACAACCCAAGACTTGAACCTCAGACCTCACAATTACACAACATGCCACCTTGCCACTAGACCACAAGCTCTGTTTGTGTAATAAAACCAAAACTAATATTTGTAAGGCCTATATGCCTAAGTCCAGATTCATTTAAGAGCAAAAGTAAAAATTTTGCAAAAGCCAAGACTTGAACCCAGGCTTCTCAAACACCCTCATACACACCCAAATCACTTAGCCATTAAAGCAAACAAGCAATTTTTGTCAAAGCAAGCAAAAATCAAAGACTTAGATTTTTGGGGCATTACATAGATGCTAAAGATACACTTCGAGTAGGAAGTTTTAAGTTTCTTATTCACAATGTCCATTTCAAGCAATGACTACACCTTAGGTTTAATAAAATAGAGATTTCCATCCATCCATTACATATCAAAGGCTTATTTTTATGAATTGCAATTCCTTTATTAAATATCATATAATAAACATCATTAACTAACATGAAACATATATTATATTTCTCCTAAAATTAGGTACATAAAAACGTCTTTCAAAATAATATTCCTAAATTTATCAAAATAAATATGTATTACTCCCACTAATTCAACCATTACAATGTTTGCACCTCTGATATGCAATAAGAGGTCTTACTATGTAGACTTCTGATTTCCTTACAAAAAAGCACAAACATGATTAGTGGCTCTAGAATCAATAACCCACTTTGTCTTTTGAATATTGTACTAAACAAGTTTTAATGATAAATAGTTTAATACCTTTCTTCATTTCAGAGGATATGTAATCCTTGTACTCTTTGTAGTTTACCTTAAAATGCCTTTTCTTGTTGAAAAAGAAATGCTTGGACTTGTATTTGTCCTTAGGCTTCTTAATCTTCCCCCCATCTGCTATGGGAGAAATCGAATATTTAGCCATTTGATTTCCTTTATCTCACTTCTTTTTCCCTTTGGAGGATGATGTGTGACCACTTCTCCCTCGATCGCCGAGAGAGATAGAAATCAACACCCGGGAATTAAAATACAATATAAAAATTATGGATTTACTGCAAGTGTGATATGTCAGTTGTAATATTTGCAGTGTTACAATGGAACACAGGAATATTCCAAGGATTGATTTTAAGATAATCATGGATTGAACAATTTGTAAATAACGTGTGTGTAAAATAAAGAGTCTAACCAACTAATTGCAAAAAGTTATATTACAACAAATTATAAGACCAAGAGAAATTAATCTACTTTACTATCTAGCTAGAAATGACTAAATTGTAAAACAAGCAAAGTTACAAAATTAATAATGAAAATAACAAAGGGTGGTTGGTTAACATTGATGTGGTTCACTAATCCTTGAATTAGGGATCCAAATCATTTAAAATCCCAAAATAACTCCATTTTACCTCTCAGTCTCCATTTTACCAAGTTAGAAAAATTAATCTAGAGTATCTCTCAATTAGAAAAATTAATCTAGAGTATCTCTCAATCTCATCGGTTAACCTGAGACTAATGAATTGGCGCGCAACAAGATCTCCTATCGGTCTCACTTGCCTAAATGTTTCTTTAGGGTCGCCAATCCTTAGTTTTTAAGTTCATTCGAATTAGTCCAATTTATTATGATTTAGTCCTTCATCCAAAAATTAGCTCACCACATTTCCATCGACCACCCCCTTAAAGGTTTTGCTACTCGTGCTAGAAATAAAACAAACAACCATGAAAATGGAAAACAAAGAAACCATTAACGCAAAGCTTGAGAAAAATATAAAAGTTGTGATTTTTATGCAAGAAAACTTAAAGGGTATGTAAAGAGAAGCATTTAACAAGAAAATCTAAGGCAATAAACATAAAAGGAACAAACTTTAACAAATGCAAAGTAAGAGAAACTGAAATACATTAAACTAAGGGTCTGTTTGTTTACATGTAAAAGGTTTTACGGAAAATGTTTTCTGCATTTTTCTGTGTTTGTTTCATAGAAAGTAACTTGATCAATGGAAA
>JABFAF010268560.1:0-14217 GCA_013677275.1 Gossypium schwendimanii | reverse complement strand
AGTGGTGGAGTAAGAAATTAAGGCTGAACCGTTCTAAATTCTTTGTGTTCTTTATATCATTCTTGCCTTTGCTTTCACCAAAATTTTTAAAGGTCAATTCACCCCCTTTTTGGCATTTTTGGTTTGCTTCATTAAGCTTTTAGTCTCTACTCATTGGGTTATTTGAGGCACTATAAGGGAGCGCATTGCTTTGGCCCACTCAATTCGGAGGACTGTATTTGATTTGTCGGAGTTTAGAGATCTGTTTATCCAATGTATGATCACACATTTACTTATTGCCATGGATGTATTATGTCAGTATAATTGATTTATTGTGGCAATATAACTGATTGTTTGTGTTAAAAGATGATTTTACATGCCATGGAAAAATTGACTGTTAATGCTTGAAATAGCATGTGATGTTATGTAACAGCCCGTTTTTCAATGGTGTCAAAAATAGTGGTTTTGGGGCCATAAATCCGATGAGTAGAAGATTAGTAGAAGATTCAATGACAAACTCATGTGCTATTATTTTTCTGCTTCTACTGGTTGTTGCTCTGTGTCATGTATGTGAAATTTATGTTGTTTATGTCACAGCTGGTTCCAGTACGCCTGAGTAATATTTTTCTTCTAGATTCTCTTTGGGGTATCATCCATTTCTTTCGAAATCATTATGTTCTTATTATGCCGCATGGTCTTCAAATGAAATAGTTTGGATTGGACGAGTATGTCCAAAAGGCTCATACTTTGTATATTTTGATAGTATAGAAAGAGGTTATATTTTCAGAAATTTAGTAGGGCTTTACATCTTGGATTTCTTTATCTCAGCTTTCTGATTGACCTTATTGTCTATTCTATCAAATATAGTTTATCTGTAAACAATATATATTGGCTGGAGATAATTATATCTATTATGATTATAATTCTTGGTTAGATCATGAGAGCATGTTGATGCAGATCTCATCTTTATTGAGGTTGTGTTGCTATAGCTGTGGTTGCTAGAACTATATTGGATTTTTCCTCATTTGATTTGGGGTGCCTTATTGGTACTTGAGGCATTCTTTTAGCTATATAGTTGTAGCGTCTATCTTAGTAGAGCATTGTGCTTAGTCTGAAAGAATGTTTTCGTAGGAAGGAGCAAAATAAGGTAAGACCTAGTCTAGAACTATAGCATCATATGGGAAATTGAGGAACATATAGTGTAAGACTTCATCATAATGGCTAAGGCATCATATAGGGACAGAAGAACAGATAGTGTAAGACCTAGTCTTAAATTATTGCGTCATGTGGAAAAAGTTAAAGGACAGTTGAGCGAGTACTAGGCAATGAGGGCAAACCTTATTAATGTTGAGTTTAGGGAAATCCTTATTGTCAAAAACGTCATGTACCAAAATGTGGAAGCCTTTGTGGTTGTTATCTGATTGTGGAAGCTTTCGTAGCTGTTCCTTGTTAAAAAAAAGCCCTCTTGGCTGATTTTGATATAGTAAAGCGTCAGTGGCTAATTCTATTGTATAAAAGCATTTTAAGTTAATTCTATTCTATAAGAGCTCATGTGGTTGAATTTGCTAAATGTTACCTTATGATAGGAATCTATTATATAGAGCCTCCATGGCCATTTTTGTTAAAGGTCACCTTCGCGCCAAATGTTATGGAAGTTACCTTTGTGGCGACTCTGTAAGGGACACCTTTATGGCTATCTTTGTTTATGAAAGCCCTTACGGCTATCTCGTGGCTTTATCTTCATCTAGCTTTCTCTATCCCTTGTGGCTTCCTTAGTGTTATGGTTTCGCCATAAGACTTTTACTAAAGGAACCTTCTTGTTTCACAACTCTCTGACTTCCTTAGCAAGGATCTGTACGAGTTCTTTTGCATAGGACAGGTTTGGTTTAACATCTAATTCTTCCATTTGTACTACATGACTCGGATTTGACCTATTTCTTCTTAGCATTGAAACATGGAATATGCTATGTATTTTTTTATAGCTCTAGGGGTAAAGCCAACATATACGCCCCCAGGCCAACTTTATTCAAGATTTCATATGGTCCTACAAATCTGTGGCTTAATTTTCCTTTTTGACCAAATCGATGGATTTTCTTCCACAGAGAGACCTTTAGAAACACTTTATCTCAAATATCAAAAGAAATTTCCTTTCCTTTCAAGTCTGCATAAGCCTTTTGTCGATCTTGTGCCACTTTCAAGTGATTTTAAATAAACACGACATTTTCTTTAGTCTTGCGAATTAAGTTTGGTCCCACGACCTTCCTTTCACTTAGCACCACCCAACATATAGGGATTCTGTACCTTCTACAATACAGTGCTTCAAATGGCAACATTTTCAAGCTGGCGTGGTAACTATTATTATATGAAAATTGAACTAGAGGGACATACTTCTCCCAATTGATCCCAAAGTGTTTCACACAGCTTCATAGCATTTCCTTAAGAACTTGGATAACTCTTTCCCACTGTCTGTAACACCATATACTTGGCCCGGTAGCCAAGCCTGAATATCAGGATGCCACATTACTGCCTCATGTCATACACAACAAATAAAATGCTCATTCCAAAGAAATGTCTTTCATATTAATATTCGTATGGGTTTAAAACATGCATACTTTTTAATTATCATTGTTACATGCTAAACATACATCAAATGGTATTATAATAAAATTAAACATGCATAGGGTCTATTTAGCAAAATTTTCCAATCAAGTACGTAGGTATCAGTACTAGAATATGGGTATCGATATTCTTTTCAAGTGGTATCGATACTGCTTGGAAAATCGGTACCAAACCACCATTCTGTTTCTTGTCTAAAATCCAAAGTCTTGAAAATTATCAGTACCTATCGAAAACTATTAGTGATTGTACCCCAACTATCGATACCAAATTACATTACTGACTTCTTACACTTTCTAAAACATGGAGGTATCAATAATAAAACCCGAAAATTGGTACCTCTACTCCAGACATAAAAAATACAACAATTACAAGCATATAATTCATACTAACTAATGTCATTTCATCATGTATCATTCACTTCATCAAATGGTCACTAAAATATCCAAAGTAATAGTAAAAAACATCATAATCATGACCGAGCAAGAAACTAGTAATTAAAACTGAATGTCCATAAGTCCTAAGCAAAATAACCATGCAAAAAACTTAAAAATCATAGCAAAAATGGCATATAGACTACCACATTGCCTTATTCCCAAATCATAAATGAATAGATAATAAACACCTACGAAATAATGGAAAGACTTGCTTGGATCACCCCTCAAAACCACACTGCTCACACCAAGACACTACTAATCTACAATGGTTTAAGAACAGAGTGGGTTAGCTTAACAAGCTTAGTGAATGCCTAAAACAACTACCATGCAAAAATGTTTTGAAGCATTAATAGTACACATACATGGCATAATTAGAATAATCACAACCTTCTCGACATATTATATTTACACATGCACATTTAACGTTTTATTGGTTAATTCATGGCATACACCATCATATATATACCATAATATGTATAGACATATTTATAGAAAATTTCCATAATAGTCACATGTCATATAACCACATATCGCAATACACACATATTCATATTTTAAGATAACTGGAAATAATTTGGCACTTAAGTTATGAAACATAAAAGTGGGCACTATTACCACCCATCGAATACATGGATTTCCAACACACCACATAGACTCATATAGTTAAACATGTCTCATAAGTGAAACATTAAGCTAACACTCTCCAGCACACCAAACATGTCCCGTTGAATGGAGCTTAGCTCATATTTCCTTATCTCTCCAAACATGTCCCAAGGCCTTAGCGCCCAAATCAAATATACATATAGATTAGTACTCATAATCCTATGGCATGCCAACTATATCCAACGGCCTCAAGTATCACAAGGCCAAAATATATGTATTTAAACACACATATTACTTATTGATTTTCGATTAATTTCACTAGACATTTGTATCATTTGCACAATATTATTACTGTCACTTAGCATGTATGACATGACTACACATATACTCTTTCAAAATAGTAATCACAAAGATATAACACATATATAACATCTCATTTTAGTTCAAATTTTCACGATAACATAAGCACATATCTCACAAGATAAACATGAGTACAAGAAAGCTTACACTAGGAATTTAGAGTAAGGGTTTAGGCTACCACTAAATTCACAAATAACGCATTGAATCATGTCCACAAGTAGTTAATCTAAACACTCACCACTATGCTATCACAGAAATTTTGAAAGCTCAAACTAGCTCGTAGATGGTCTTATTGAATCCAGAACTTCAACACAATAATTTATGCAGACATCAGCTAAGGACTCACCATAAGCAATAAAAAAACATAAGCCTAAACTAAGTTCTCATGTAGCTGAAACCTTTAACATACTAAATTTTAAGTTCGAATATCTCAGTCTATACTCAGTCTTTTCGCCTAAAACAAATTTCATTCATCTTATAATTCACCTATGACTAATTCCTAACCTTTTAAGGACACAAAACCACTCAATTCATAGTATCGACTTTTTCGACATGTTCATGGCTATTTTTCAAAAATTCATTAAAACCCAAGAAATCTTTAACAAAACTTCMAAACAAGTTTAGAAACCTCTTAATCACATCAAAACCTATTGATTAATACTTTGAAATCACATTTTTACATGAAAAATTGAAATTCACCACCAATGACTATTTTTGGCTTTGAATCAAAACATGCGATTTAACAACTAAAAATTCAATTTCAAATGCCTTATAACATTAAAAATAATGGGTAGACAAATGGTTACATTTGATGAAAGAAAAAAGGACTTTTGTCGAAAACTCACCGTGTAGAAGATGATAAAATCAATGGAAATTTGATGTTTTCTGAAAGATTTATGAAGGTTTTAAAACTTGGAAAATGATGGAAATCAAGAGGATTATGCTTTGAAATCAAAATTGAGTTCTTTGAGTTTGTGAAAGCAAGGGATGGCAACGCTAGTGAGAAGGTAGAAAACTATCGTGAAAAATAAGCTGGAAATAGGGGATTTTAGGCTCAATTTTATAATTTGGTAAAACTGTAACATAAATGCTCACAATTTTGACCCTGTTACAAATCGATCCTTTTACTAAATTTAAAGGTCTTTAAAACTTATTTTCAAAAATTGATTTGATTTTCTAAAAACCATAATCTTAGATATTACCGATAAACCATCTCACAAAAATTTTGAACACTTTAAGGCTAAAATCCATAAAATACCCCTAAATCATCAGTTTAGGGGTTGAACACAGTGCTAAAATTTAGCTTCGTCCCCAAGGAATCATGTAGTTGCCCCCAAAACCTTGACATAAATCTTGGATCGCTATCAGATGCTATGGATGACGGAATTCCATGTAGGTGTATTATCTTAGCGATGTATAACTCTACTAATTTCTCTAGAAAATAGGTTGAAACATATTCTAAAATTTCCCTCTTTATGCTTGGCCAGTAATAACAGTTTCTCAGATCGCGGTACATCTTGAACCTACCTGGGTGAAGGGCAAATGGCCCTTGGTGAGCTACTCTTATAATTTCTTCCCTTAACTTATTTCTAACTAGTGCCACTATTCTTTTTCTGTACCTAAGTTCACCATTCTTGCCAACTCTAAAGTATTTCATTTCACCTACCATTATCTTTTGCTTGAACCAGGGGCACAGGGTGTCTTCTGACTGTTCCTTTAAAATTTGGGAGAGATAAGACAACAAATTGGTGACAGACTTTCTACTCAAAGCATTTTCCACGACATTTGCTTTTTCATGATGGTATTCGATAACTAATTTGTAATATTTTAGTAGTTCTAGCCACCTCCTCTAATGTAGAGTTAAGTCTTTTTGAGTCATTAAGTATTTCAAACTTTTATGATCTGGGAAAATGTGACACTTTTCCCCGAACAGATAATTTCTGCACAAATTCAGTGCCAAAACCATTGTTGCTAACTCAAGGTCCTGTGTGGGGTAGTTTTTCTCAGAAGGTTTCAACTAGCATGACGCATACATTATTACCCTTCCTTTCAACATAAGGACACACCCTAATACATTTAGTGATGCATTAGTGTATAATGTATACTAATTTCTAGGTTCCGTTTGTGCCAGCATAGCTGTCTCAATTAGAATTGTTTTTAGCTTCTTAAAACTTTGTTGGCAATGGTCTCTCCATTCAAATTGCTCTTTCTTTTTCACTAGTTCAGTGAGCGGGAAAGCTTTTATCAAGAAGCCCACAAGAACCACCTATAATATCGTACTTGTTCAAGAAAACTACGGATTTTTGTGACATTGTTACGTGGGTTCCACTCAAGAACTAGCCTTGTTTTGGCAGGATCCACTTTAATTCTGTCTGTCGAAATCACATGCCCGAGAATTGCACTTCCTTAAGCTAGAATTTGCATTTGCTAAAATTTGCATACCGCTGATGTTCTCGTAATACTCCCAACACTACCCACAGGTGCTCTAGATGATCAGACTCATTTTTTTAGTAGATCAATATGTCGCTAATAAAAACTACCATGAACTGGTCCAAGTATTGCGAAAACACTTTATACATCAGATCCATGAACACTGCTGGTGCATTAGTCAACCCAAATGGCATTACCAATAATTCATAATATCCATACCCCGACCTAAATGCTATCTTGGTTATGTATTCATTCTTAATCTTTATCTGATAATACCCATACCTCAAGTAAAACTTGGGGAATACTGCTGCTCCATTCAATTGATCAAATAAATAATTGATTCGAGGCAAGAGATATTTATTCTTAGTAATACCTTGTTCAATTGCCTATAATCTATACACAAGCGCGTACATCTATCCTTCTTCTTAACAAATAGAATCAACACACCTCATGGTGATACACTTGGCCAAATAAAGCCTTTCATTAATAGATCTTGTAGTTGTTCCATTAACTCCCTGAGTTCTATTGGTGTCATCCAATAGGGTGAACATGGGATACGAGTTGTTCCTGGTTCCACTTCTATAGAAAATTCTATTTCCCTATCCACCAGCATGCCAAGTAATTCTTCTAGGAACACGTCCATGAATTCTTTTATTACGGACACTTGACTATATTTGTTTTTCGACCCAGGCATGCTTATTATATTTGCCAAATAAGCATTTCCACCCTAGACAAATAATTTTTTGGTGAATACAGTAGAAAGAATTATATTCTCCAATTCTTACCTTCCCTTTAGTTGTACTTCTAGTCCGATAATCAACCATGGCATTATGCCTAGTTAACCAATCTAATCCGATATAACATAAAATTTAGGTAAAATCAATAGTAATAAATTGACTAAGAACACATCCTTGCCCACAACCAATGTTCAATCCCTTATTATCCTATTTACTATTGTGCTCTGACCGAAATGATTTGTAACTAATATATTAGTTTAAAAACATTCTACTTCAAGCCTTAAGCCGTCTATAACTTGAATACATATGTAAGAATGGGTAGATCTAGGATCAATTAACACATACATATGATTACCAAGAAAAGAAAAATTATCGGTAGTGACCTCCAGTAGATCTACGTCTTTCTTGGATTTCATCATGTAGGCCCTTGCTGAGCACCAGAACTGATTTTAGTGAAATCCTTCCTCTRTGATCCTTGCACTGAGTTAAAACTAATTGCCCTTTTTGATCTACTTTCATGTTGGTACTTTGGCAAGCTCCAAACAGATTATTCCATGGTGAAGACAGACTTAGTTGGGCAATCCTCCCTACCTTCACAAAAGAGGACTTGACCAAGACTTTGCCAGAGAAGTGTTGTCGCATGTAATTATGATGTGTGAATTGTACAAGTATACACGTTGAATTAAGTAATAAAGTGATAACTGAGATTGTCTCCACATTAATCAAAATAGGTATAGAAATGGTCAAGTTATGATAATAATTATGTTATGGCAAAACCGAGTTAAGTACGCAGTGGTAGATTAAAATAATAAGGATAAGTGCAAAATGTATACTGACTAATATTGGAAAATGTTAAGGCAAAGCAAGAGTAAAAATGAAATGACAACTACGAGAATAATTACATGAATAAAATGCGAGCGAATAAATAAATAACTAAGAATGCTATGGAAAAGATATTACAACAAATGATTGAAGTTTTACGATGTTGTTTGGAAGGTTAGGATTACTATGAATCTGCCATTACTTTTAACAATGCCTCAACAAAATCGTACTTAACCTATTGCTCATAAAAGGCCTAAAGTGACAAGCTTCTTTCGAGAGTAAGATTTTAAGTTTCCTTTCCTATGTCTATAGGACTTAGCCCGACAGCGTGCATTGCTTTGTCTTTACTCTATACTAAGTCTACTCTATGTCTAGAGTCTGTTGGAGGTGTACGGTTGAATACCCACTTGTATCATTCAATTTCAGTTCAACTAATCCAACCTTTTCAGAATTAGATTCAGCTTATGGGCATATTGCACACTCATCTATGTTTAGGGAATGTACATATACAATTAGGAAATAAAATCAATTGAATGAAATAGTAGATTAAATCAAATATATGATTTAACCATTAAAGAAAATAAAATTTTCATCATGTAATCTAAACCCTATGAGATTTAATTCATTGGTCGATGATTAAAATTCAAGTTCAAAAAAACACCCAAAATCATTTTAATCAATTCAATTCAAAGGAGAACATATTAAGAAATAATTTAAGAACTTATGAAGATGGTTGTCGCCAAACCAATCCACAATCCAGGAACATACTGCCCTGAGGTGGTTAAGAGGAACTACCTTCAGCTGCCTCTTTCTGTCTCTACTCAGCCGCTACCTCTATTGTTGCCTCTGAATCTCCACACACTTTAGGGTTTCTTCTTTTGGCTTTTTATAAGCATTTCTTCCTAGGATAGCTCCAACAGGTCACGATATCATTTCCTTTTTTTAGGTAGATTTTCTTGTTACAAGTAGAGTAGAGTTGGGTTGAGACTGGTATGCATTGAGTGTTGACTCGGTCATCTTCCTAACTTTCCATGGCATACAAGGTGGCAAATTGTCCAACCTTTTACCCTTCACTCCTTTATTTCTTTCTCCATATCTTACACCTACCAAACCACCAAATACAACCTTTTTAGATGCAATTAAAAGTATTTAACATGTAAACACAATCCAAGCTCCTATTGTAAATGATAATAATACTACTAAAATGTTCTAACACGCCACTAAATGTACCTAAGTACAAGCAATTAGCTAGGTCTAAAGGAATGACATATAACTCTTTTCAAGAGTTATCACACCCCAAAACCTGAGTTATTGCTTGTCCTCAAGCAAAATAAGTATAAATGCATGTATGCAATAGTATTGGTAGTGCATGTACCAATCTTGTACTGTCAATCTACTCGAAGACCAATATATACATCAATTCTTAGCCTTCTTCTCTCGTTAAAAACCTATTCGAGTTTCAAAGGTTTGACTTAACAAAGGTAGCGTAGAAAATTTCTCCCTAAAAACAAGATTTTCTAAGTTCCATGTATGTTCTAGCCATAGCAAAATATCTCATAGCTTACTTAGTTCATTTGTTACCTAAACTCAAGTCACTCTTACACTAACCATACTTGTAGAAACCATTTACATTTGTGTGTTTTTTTAAATCAAATATTTATATATTAGGGGATTTAACATGTCACAAAATTCTTTGACTTGATAATCATAATGAAGCATACATAGAATTACCTAGTACACAATCATATCACAATTTAAACAAAACTCACTCTTGAAGCTAAGGCTTTTGACTTAGAAGATGGATGGAGCAAACAACTACCTCCTTAGCTAGCCAGACCATTACTATAGTGGAGTGCCCCAAATTTATTTACTTTCTATTATACACTTTTACTGAAACTCACCTTTCTAATCAATAACACGAGAGAACAAACAAAGTGGTACTGACTTACTCCATGATTCTAAGCACTGGAGTGCCTACCATCTTTTATTTCATAATGCCAAGGCAAAATGATTGAATTTTGGCTTCGAAAGTCCCTAAGTTTATTAGAAGATACTCACTACAACGCTAATGAATTGAGTATACGACATCTCTTTTCTAGAAATTAATTTTCAAGCAACAAATCCTAGGCTAAATTCACCTAATCCACTATCACATGTGCAAGTTGTATTAAAGATTCTAAGCTCATCATTGAACATCATAAGTACAATTTGTACTCCTCACAGGTAAACAGTATGAAATAGTTACATTGTCATGGCAAAATAGATTCAACTAAACTAAAAGGACTATACTAAAATAATCATACATACTAAATATAACATGCAACCTAAATGTACAACACACCCTCAAACCTAAGGCATGCATTGTCCTAAATGCATGATCAAATATATAAGAGAACAACTAAAAGAGAATTTTTTACAAAAAATGCCACAACACAAGAAATGAAATGCAAGATGCATGAAACAAAAGAGAAAACTTAGTAGGCTTGGACTAGTATGTGCATACTTTAATCTGCTTGATGACTAGATTTTTGAGCGTTGACTTTGTATTGCCTTTTCCTCTTTTTAGGAGTCATCTCTTCCTCTTCCTTGTCAGTTTCCATTAGTTCTTCAATTAGACTATCAATGTCATGGTCCTGTGTAGATACGAAAGTTGGTGGCAAAGGTGGAACATGGTATTTCCCTTTGGTGGTGGCAGTGGTGGTAGTATTATCCTTTTATCCTTCTTCCTCATTCTCACAATTTAGGGATGACATCTTTTTGGCCTTATCCGCAGTAGCTTGGGTAGGTGCCTTAGCAGCAGGTTAAGTGGGTGCTTGAGCAACAACTTAAGTAAGCTCTTTGGTAGCATCAACAAACGGGAGCAAGGTGGCTAGGGAGATAGGAAATTTTGGCATTGGCTTTGTAAAATTCTTTTGGAGGGATTTCCTTAGAGCAAAATCCCTAATCCTCACATAAGCCCATTATTAGCTTGCTGCTGCTAGGCCTGTGCCATCTCCTCAGCCAGGTGAAAATTTTGGGTTTCAAGTGGACATCCTCTGCTCTACATGCTTTAAGGAGTGTACTTTTTGTTGTTCAAGGGAGCTACGAGAAACTGGAGGTTCTATCGTTGGAGTATGCATAGTAGATGAAGTGGTGGCATGACTATACTGAGTTGCCCTAGTAGCACTAGTGGCTTGGATCTTCTTAAAGATGGTCCTAGTTAGCCCACCTTTCTTAAAGATGATATCCTCCTCTGCATAAAGTAGGACTCGGGCGATTCAACATAGAGCAGTAATAAGTGAGGGAAAGTTTAAACTACCAACATTCTTCTCAGCAAACTGATGTATGTCTTAAAAAATGATCCTCCTGACATTAATCCTTTTCCCTTTTATAATGGATTGCTGTAAAAACATTTTTCTTTCAAAATAGTTGTATTATGTGTAAACAGCATCAGTCAGCTCGTTAGGAAGTGATACAAAATTTTCCCAATAGGATTTAACAAAGCCCATTCAATAGTATTACACTCCTAACTTGAAACAATCCATCATCTTCCTTTGATACATAAATCCTCCAATACGTTGGCTAAACCTTTAGCAGTAATACTTTCAACAAATGGCGTGTGTTTGACTTGTATACCTTCAAGACCAAACTATGCATTAATATCATCTTCATCAAAAGAAACAAAAGTACCTCTTACGTAGATAAAAGGGGGAATCTAGAGGATTGATATCAACATAAAATTCTAGAACATCATTGGGGTGCCAACAAAAAATATTCCACCCATGTTCCACCCATGTTTTTCTACTATAAAGGACACAAATTCACGGTGTTGCTCATCTTTAAACAAGAACCTTGCTAAAAATAGAAAGGGCACTTCATGATGTTGCTAGCATATCTTGTGGTTATGACACTGTTAAATAATATCTTTGGCTCAGTAGCATTAGCCCTTGATGATTCAACAGTTTTGGCAGCAGTTTTGACGTGAGCCATTGTAGAAAACTGGAAGAAATCTTGGAGAGTATAGTGGAAGAAAAGGTAAGAGAGATTGAAGAGAATAAGTACTAAAAATGAAAACTTTAAGGGAAACTTAAAAGAAATGAGAAATTAAGGAGAGAAAAATAAGGGAGATAGTGATAATAGTTCAACAAAAGTGAAACATGCTAGGCAAGCTGCATGACGTGGAGGAAGAAAAAATAAAATTTAGAAGATTGTGGAGGTAAAAAATTAATGTGAAGTACCCTAATCCATAAATAAAAAGTTTAACTGCTCTTCCATGGGCTCACAAAGTAACAAAAATTAGCCTAGCTAATAAAAGAACAAATCTCTCCCTTTGGACTTATATGCTCGGTCATTCATGTTACCCATTTCCTAGTTTGTCGCAATGTTATGACAAACTTCACTTACTATCGTAATTGCCAGTTCACATTTTTTAATCTTTCTTTGGAAAAAACTATTCAAAAATAAAAACAAAAATGAAAACAATATTAAATCAGTTTTAAAAATAAAAGTAAAGTAATTAAAGAAAAGCCAGATAAAAGAAATTATTAGCTCAAACATCTCAGAGATCAATCGAGTGCTTGACTCGAACCATATGGGCCCCCAATAGTGTTTTACGTGTTGCCCATTAACTATAAATATGACCCCTATTTTCAAATCTTTGATATTAACAGCTCCATGAGGATACACTTGGGCTACTTGAAAAGAACCTGACCAATGAGACTTTAATTTACCAGGAAACAATTTTAGCCTAGAGTTAAATAACAAAACATGTTGTCTTGGTTCAAATTACCATGACATGATTCTTTTATCGTGTCAATGTTTGGTCTTTTCCTTGTAAAGCTTAGCATTCTCATATCCTTGTGCTCAGAAATCCTTCATTTAATTCAATACTAACAACCTTTTATGGCCACCAGCGACCTAGTCCATGTTCAGCTTCTTAATAGCCCAAAATGCTTTGTGGTCAAGTTCAACAAGAAAATGCCATGGCTTGCCATAGAAAAGCTTAAAGGGTGACATCCCCAATGGTGTTTTGTATATAGTATGATACACCCATAAAGCTTCATCCAATCTAGTAGACCAATCTTTACGAGTAGGATTCACCACTTTTTGGAAAAAAATCAATTTCTCTGTTTGAAATTTTAGCTTCTCTATTTCTTTGGGGATGATATGCTGTGGCAATCTTATGATTCACCCCATATCACTACAAAGCATTAGCTACCAACTTTCAATCAAAATGAGACCCCTTATCACTAATAATGGCTTTAAGTGTACCAAATCTTGTAAAATTATTCTTGTGTAAAAACTTTATTACTGACCTTGCATCATTAGTTGGAAGGTGAACAACCTTGACCCACTTAGAGACATAGTCCATCAAAAGGCAGTGTCCATTCCTGAGCTACTACAATTGGTGCTATTATAAGTTTTTTCTTTAACTATTCAAAGGCTACTAAACAATATTCATCAAATTTGAAAGGTCTACTTTTCTCCAACAAAGTTCACAAGGGTTTAGATATCTTCCAAAAATCTTAATGAATCTTCCATAAAAACCTACATAACCTAAAAAATCTAATACCCTTAACACAAGTGAGAGGTGGCAATTTTTCTATCACTTCAATTCCTCTCTGTGATATCCTATGGCCCAAGAGAATTCCTTCACAAACCATGAAGTGGTATTTCTCCCAATTGAAAACGAGATTAGTTTCTTCACAACAGCGCAGAACCAATTCTAGATTTAAAAAAAAATCTTCAAAATCATTCCTGAACACAGAAAAATCGTTCGCGAAGACTATAAGAAAATTTTCCACCATGTGAAAAAATATGGCCATCATACCACGTTGAAAAGTTATTGGGTCATTACATAACCCGAACAACATCCATATAAAAGTAAAAGTACCATATGGACATGTGAAAGTTGTCTTCTCTTGATCATTAGCGGTTATGGCAACCTAATTATATCCCAAATAGCCATCCAAAAAATCGTCGAAAGCTTTCCCAACTAATCTATGCAACATCTGATCAATGAATGGTAGGGGAAAATGGTCATTCCTAGTTGCCTTGTTAAGCTTGCAGTAATCCAAACATACCCTCCATCCCATAATAGTACGAGTTCGTAGCTCATTATTGTCATTACTTACAACTATGACACCTCCTTTATTGGGTACACATTGCATAGGACTCACCCATGAGTTGTCTAAAATTGGGTAAATGATTTCAGCCTGAAGCCACTTAATAATCTCTTTCTTGACAACTTCTTG
>JABFAF010268513.1:531-12488 GCA_013677275.1 Gossypium schwendimanii | reverse complement strand
GGTATAAAATTGTAAGTGATCTTTTCAAAAGCTCCTGCCAGACTTAGAATATGTTGAGAAATAAAACAAAGAACAGATCTATCAGTGCTGTTTGATACTAATTTCTTTATAACTGTTAGCGAGTCGCCTTCTAAGACTACCTTCCTAAAACCCATATCCAGAGCAAAATAGATAGCCTTCTCACAAGCTCTCGCTTCAGCCACAAAAGCATCTGCAATATCCACCATCGGGTACGTACATGCACCCATGATTAGACCCTCAGAATCCCTTGCAAGTACCGCTGAAACAGAACTATTAGACTTACTTGCAAACGAGGCGTCAAAATTCAGCTTTATAACCCCAGCCATAGGAGGTCTCCATAGCTCATTCCTGCTTATACCACCAGTCAGATCTCTAGCTTTAACACAACTTAAATCCTGATAATAGCTCTGGATAAAACCAACCAAATCATGGAGCTCAAATTTTAAACCCTCATTTACTAGTTTATTTCTCTTGTACCAAAAGGCCCATAACGAAATAGCACAAAGTTTCTTTTCATTCATGTTCATTGCTAGAAAGGCACTGACAAAGTTTGTTGTTCCATCCGAGGTAAATATACCAGAATCCATTGAGAGTTTCAAAAGAGACCACAGCTGCTGCAGCACATTGCATTGCCATAATAAGTGATGAGAATCCTCCGGCTCTGATTTGCACAGAGGGCACACCGAATCTGCTCGTAATCTCTTTTTCACCAAATTCATGAAATGCGGCACATAGTTCTTAATAAGACGCCAAAGATGGATTTTAATTTTAGCAGGGATCTGAAGATCCCAAATTGATGAAAAAATTTTACCGTAACTCTCAGATACTGTCTGATTGATCATACTTGTAATCAAAAATCTGTATCCACTCTTAACTGAGTATTCCCCAGAAGCGTCATGCCTCCAAACTTGCAAATCAGAAGACCCACACCCAGCAATGGGGATAGTGATAATACGCTCAGCCTGCTCAACACCAAAAAGTCGATAAAGAACCTCTTTATTCCAGGTACGAGTATCTGTATTTATAAGTTGCTCCACCGTGGTCCATTGAATATCCATAGAATGAACTAACAGTCGACCATTTCCAGAGCCCGGTATCCACAGATAATTCCAAATATTCACCCTCGCACCGTTGCCTATCCGCCACAGCAACCCATCATCAAACACATCCCTGGCACTACAAATACTTCTCCAGGTAAATGAAGGGTAAGACCCCACTTTAGCTGAAAAAATATCTGAAAAAGGAAAGTAACGGGCTTTAAAAACTCTTGAAAGAAGACAATCGGGCTGAGAAAAAATTCTCCAAACTTGCTTAGCTAATAGTGCTTTGTTAAACAGATAAAGATCTCGGAAACCCATCCCACCATAAGCCTTAGAATTTAAGTAGTATCTTCCATGTACCAAAATATATTATGTCTCAACGCTATAGGCCAAAATTTTTAATAAATAAACCCAATGTTTATTCCAGGTCCAAACTTTAGTGGCATTTCTCGAAATAATCAAATTAATATGCGCACAAAATATGAGAAACATCAAACTTAACAGAGTTTCTTTATAATCATTCTTACAACAAAAATGATAACATGATCCTTAATTTTGTGTGGTGGCATGCCTTTAGTCAAAGGATCAACTAACATATGCTCAATGTTAATGTGCTCAATGACCACTTTCTTTTCTTTAACATGTTCCCTTATGGCTAGATACTTAATGTAGATATGTTTACTTTGACTTTGACTTTGACTTTTGTTGTTCTTAGCCATAAAGATAGCAGTTGAATTGTCACAATATATCATCAATGATCTAGAAATCGAATCCATAAGTTTAAGCCCAGAAATGAAACTCTTCAACTATATTCCTTGTGAGGTAGCCTCAGAACATGAAACAAACTTAGCCTTCATAGTGGAAGTAGTAGTTAAGATATTTTTTATGCTCCTCCAAGATATAGCTCCATTAGCAAACATAAATATGTAACCTAATGTTCATTTACGTGAATCAACATAGCCGACAAAGTCTGAATCGGAGTAGCCAATCACCTCCAAATTGTTTGATCATTTGTACATAAGCATGTAGTCCTTTGTTCCTTTAAGATATCTCAAAACTTTCTTTGCAATTTTTCAGTGGTCAATATATGGATTACTTTGATATCTTCTCAACATTCTGACTGTAAATGCAATGTCAGGTCTTGTGCAAACTTGAGCATACAACATGCTTTCAACAATAGAAGCATATGGAATATTTTTCATTTGCTCTATCTCAAATTCGTTCTTTGAGCACTGGTTCAAATTGAACTTATCACCCTTCACGATAGGAGCAACACTCAATGAACAATCTTTCATCCAAAATCTTTCTAAAACTTTGTTGATATAGGTTTCTTGAGATAGACCTAAGTTACCACGATGTCAATCACGATAAATCTTAATGCCAATGCATAAGACACATTACCCATATCTTTCATATCAAATTTTTTAGAAAGAAATTATTTCACCTCATGTAGCATACCCTTGTCATTTGTTGCAAGTAAAATGTCGTCTACATATAGAATAAGAAAACTAATTTTACTCCCATTGACCTTCTGGTATATGCATTGATCCATAATATTCTCAACAAAACCAAATAAAGGGATAACTTCATGAAATTTTAAATACCACTATCGGGGGGCTTGTTTCAATCCATATATGGACTTCTTTAGCTTGCATACCAGGTGTTCACCATCACTAGAGGAGAATCTTTCAGGTTGTCTCATATATATCTTTTCCTCTAGGTCACCATTGAGAAAGGTGGTTTTCACATCCATTTGTTGTAACTCAAGGTCAAAATGAGCTACTAATGCTAACACAATGCACAAAGAATCTTTCTTAGATATAGGACTAAAAGTCTCAGTATAATCGATTCCTTCTCGTTGAGTGAATCCTTTTGCAATGAGTCTAGCTTTATATCTTTCTATGTTCCCACTGAGTCTCTTTTTGTATTGAAGACCTATTTACATCCAATGGCTTTTACGCCTTCATGCAACGACACAAGATCCAAACATCATTACTTTTCATGGAATTCATCTATACTTTCATATCATTGTACCACAATTTTGACTCTTTGCAACTCATAGCTTGTGAAAATGACTCGGGATCATTCTCAGCTCTAATATTATAGTCAGACTCTTGCATATACATAATATAATCACTAGAAATTATTGATTTCCTTTCTCTGGTAGATCTCCTCAATGTTGAACCAACATTTTCTTGTGGGTCATGTTGTTCAACTAGTTGTTTAATAATTTCCAGATTTTCTTGAACAACTTGATTTACTGGAGTGCTTTCAGCAACTCGTGGATTTTCATTGATTGGTTGCTCAACACCTGGTTGAGCTTGAGGGGTGTTATGTATGATAACTAATCTCTCACCTGAACTAAAAGGTTGACCTACGGGAATTGTGTCTTGATATAGATCGCTCCCACTAATT
Organism: Gossypium schwendimanii; assembly: GCA_013677275.1. Taxonomy (NCBI): domain Eukaryota; kingdom Viridiplantae; phylum Streptophyta; class Magnoliopsida; order Malvales; family Malvaceae; genus Gossypium; species Gossypium schwendimanii. Next base: position 9,012 of record JABFAF010268513.1, on the reverse strand, counting down.
GAGTAATTCTTAAGAAATTTTGCAATTCTTGATTCCTTAATTTTAGTGCTATGAGATGGACAGTAGAATCTCTATCCTTTGAACCTTTCGGCATATCCAATGAAATACTCACTAATGGTTTTTAGGTCTAGTTTCTTTTCTTATGGGTTATAAACTCTTACTTGAGATGGGCATCCCATACTCGTATATGTCGCAAAATCGGTTTCCAACCTTTGAATAGCTTAAAGGTGTCTTTGGGTTAGCCTTGGTTGGAACTCATTTTAATATATACACAACCATTTTGGGAGCTTCAACCTATAAGGACTTAGGTAACTTAAAACTACTAAGCATACTTCGCACCATATATATTAAAGTTTAGTTTTTTCTTTCCACAACACCATTCTTATCAGGTGAGCCTAACATGGTGTATTGGCCAACTACATCGTTATCTTGAAGAAACTTTGCAAATGGACCAGTTGTTTGTCTATCCTTAGTGTATCTACCATAATATTCACCACCTCTATCAGTTCTCATAATATTGATTTGCTTACTGCATTGTTTCTCTACTTCAACATTGAAAACTTTAAAGGCTTATAATGCTTCGCTTTTGTGATGAAGCATGTAGAGATACATGTATCGTGAGTAATCTTCTATAAAAGTGGTGAAGTATTTTTGACATTGCACATCCATATCTGGGCAATATATTTCAGAATGGATGATTTTCAATATGGTCAAACTCCTCTTGGAACCTTTCTTTGACTTGTTAGTTTGCTTGCCATTAATGCAATTTATACAAGTATTGAAATTAGTAAAACCTAAAGTACTAAGTTCCCCACCATTTACTAATCTCTTAATCCTTTCAATGGAGATGTATCCAAATCTCCTGTGCCATAAAATAGAGGAATCTTCATTTATAACACAATGTTTAATACCATTTTGAACGTGCATAACATTATAAGTGACATTATTTTGCAAATTAAGAGAATAAAGACCATTAGATAAAACGCAATTTCCAACAAGTTTAATTTATAAAATAAACTGAAACTAGTGCTTGAAAACTAAAACAATACCCAAAGGGTGTAAGTCTTGAAATAAAAACTAAATTTCTAGAAAAACTAGAAATATAAAAAGTATTTTCTAAAATTAAAACAAAGCCACTCTTAAGCACTAAGTCACATGTTCCAATTGTTTCCACATACAACTCCATCTTATTTCCTGAACAGATGTATCGCATAGCTCCCACTAGTTCCCCTTGATTTCTTAATCCCTGTAAGGAATTTGAGATATGAGTTGTAGAACTAGAATCAATCCACCATGTGTTATAATTCACATCAACCATATTCGACTTCAAGCAAACAAGTGAGATTGATTTACCTTTCTTTTCAATCCAACTTTTAAACTTGACACAATCTTTCTTTAAGTGTCCCTTCTTTTTACAAAAGAAACACTTGGTCTCTTTCTTTATGTTAGCTTAGGGTTGCATTTTAGCCTTCCCCTTTTGCTTAACTTGAATCATCTTCTTTCCTTGAGTAACCGTCAATGCACTCTCTCTAGTCTCTAGTATGAGTTTAGCCTCTTCCTGATCACACATGGTCAAAAGCTCATTGATAGACCACTTATACTTATGTGTGTTATATAAGATCTTAAATGACCCATACTGAGGTGGAAGAGTGTTCAATATAAAATGCACAAGGAAAGATTCAGACATTTCAACCGCAAGTGCTCTTAATCGAACTGCTAAATCTCTCATCTTGTTCATGTGATCACGCACACCTTTCACGGTAGTGAGTTTCATTGATGTGAACTTCATGATTAGGGTGCTAAATAATGACTTTTGAGAAGTTTTGAATTGTTTTTCAATAGCCGTTAATAATTTTTGGACATTCTCATAATGCCCAATTGAGCTATGAACATCAACAATAGCCTTACTCTTTATGAACATGATACTTAAGCGATTAGATCACTTTCATTTTTCATGCAGAGCAAGATCAACCTGAATGCTGGTTTCAGTAATATGTGGCTTAGATTTCCTTATGGCATAGTCAATATCCAAGCACCCCAATTGGAGAAGAATACTCTTCTTCCAAATATTAAAGTTCTTACTAGTTAATTCAGAGATATCTACTATATTATCAAACATAGTCACAGGTTGTAAAAATGCAAAATAAATGAACCTATATGCTTAACGAAAATTTGAGGCAAAAATAAATCATAGTTTACTAATGCAATTTATGTCAATAATGAATCTAGTGATATAAAAATTACTTGTGGGCTAAATTTTTAATTCAATTAGAACCATTTTATGGTAGAATTGTTTACTATTCTTTTGATAAAAATAATTAAATTTATTTTCATAATTCCTGTGAGTAAATATGAAAAGTCATTTAATAATTTTATCTTAATAAATTATGCAATGAGATTTAATACCTATGCTTTCCGTATGTGATTTTTAAATTTAATAATTTTATTTAACTAAAGATGTTGTGGCTAGTCTTTTAATTACTAAATAAAATTATGAAAATCACTTAGCTAGATATTAATCCTTAAATTTTATTCAAGATTGTTGCTAAGCCATTATGCAACATCTAATGTCTATAAACTTTATGACATCATTACTACAATAAATAATTTCATTTAATTAAAGTTTTTGTGGCTAATTTTCTAATTAAATAAAATTATTTGGATCCTTAGACATATATTATAAATTTTTATTGCTAAATACCTTATGCAATAAGTCTAAAAGTTTTTATGCACCTAAAAAAATTACGAAACTAATAACTAGATAATTCACATACAACCATTTACTTCAGACACATACAAAATATTCAAATAAAAAATTTCTAAAATTTTTCACTATATTATTTATAACTCATTTCTTAATGCGACTTATGAATCCAATCACCCGCAAACTCCATTTTCACCATTGACTTTCTTCATGATTCGCAGGATTTCCAATTACAGTCCTCATGTCCTTACACCTTAGCAGACTTCCCATGTTGCAGTCCCAGTTGACTACCTCGTGTTTGATGTCCCGATGGACTACTATGTGTTTAGTATCCTGATGGACTACCCTGTGTTTAGTGCCTCGGTGGAATACACAAGGGATGCCATAGTGTCTTTTAGCTATGGTCTTACTTATTTTTATCATGATGCCATAACATCTTTCAATTATGGTCTTACTCATTTCTGGCGTACAACCTCCGATCAGACCCATGACCTAACCATGGTCTTTCGTATTCACTTTTCTTGTTGCATTCCATCAATTCCTCTATTTCACTGTTCCTAACCTTGGTGCTCGAACACTGCAGTGTCCCTGTCGCAAGGCATAAAGCTTCGCTCATCACGGGTGCACATAAAATCACTGTATGACGATATCTAGCATAATCACCCATTTTCCCTTCCTAACTTTGTCTAATCCCGACAATGTTTCCCTTACATGCATTACATGCATTTTATAAATGAAACATCGTGGATCATGCCTACTAAACTAAAATGGCAGATACTCATAGACCCATGTTGACTTTCAACATAATTAGCATTTCAGGGTTGTAGTGTAAAAACTCACATTGTTTTCTTGCCTCATTAGGTTAGCTTCTTCGAACACTAGAGCCTCCTTCATCCTGGTAGTTAAGCATGGCAACCATGTACCGGTTAAATTAAATATGTTCAAGCCTTAAGACCTAGATTCCACGATTACCCAGAAATCTTGAGTTTTCTTACTCTACTTTTTTTCTTCAATCCAGAAATTCAGAGGGCAGTTCCCAATCGTAAGCGTCGGAGGAGGCTTTGGTGGTGCATGATCACACAATCATCTTCGCCAAGAGGGGGTTTTCCTTTATCTCCATTTCATCAATAAGCCCGAGTTTTACTTGAACGCGTTTTAGCCTCCGACAAAGTTCGATAGCGATGGCAACCTTATTGATGAGACATCCAAGGAGAAAATGGAACAAGTTCTTATTGCCTTGCAAGCATTTACCCTGCGACTCCAACCTAAAACCTGAGTAAACAAATCACTCTTTCTTTTCTCAATTCTTCCATTGTTATTGTGATGAATTACAATTTCCTGTAATTTTGAGAGTTTGTTTTTCTTTGAAATGCTGCAATTTGAAACCTGTAATCTTATGTACTAATAATAACAAATGCTACTTTGACAGAGGAAAAAACTATATATTCCATTTAATGAGGTTTTCGAGTACTTTAAAAGATTTTGAAGATTTTTTATTTTTCGTATGGCTAAATTTGACGACCTCGTTGGTGGTTTGACGTGCTCAATAATGGTGTAATAACATTTAAATTTTGGCATTTAATTCAAGTAATGACTGGAGGTATTTATGTTCAATATTTTTCGCTACTTTATATTATAAACTATTATTTATGCTTGCATTTGATACATATTTGAATATATATATATTATTCAACATAATATTTGAATATATTTAAGAAGTACATATCCTAAAAATATATTGGTCGCTTAGATATATTGGTTTGTAATCAAAATACATCATACACCAATTTCTTTTAAAAAATTCTGTTAGTAAAAAATTCAATGAATTATATTTTATTTAGATTTCTTTTCAGAAAAAAATAAAATCATTTAGTTATATAAAATACTTATATTAAATCGGATAATTTAGTTTGTTCGATTACATAAATTGATAAAAGATCAAATATCCTATTTTAATCGACTCGGGTAAATAAATTTTCGTTTTCATCATTTAATTAAATAAAACTATAATTTGATCATTGAATTATTTAAAAGTTTTCATTTAAGTCATTAGACTATTAAAATTGATGCTATATGACTTTCTCAAGTTACATCGATCTATGAACCAAAATTTAAATTGCAACTTTTTCTTTTCCGATCTTTGACATTGTCTTCTATTTTTAAACTCAAGCTCGATTAAGCTTGTTCATCAATTTTGTATTCGAGTTCAACTCAAAAATAAACTTAGGGTTAAGAATATGTATTGAAGGCAATAATGTAATTTAATAATATAAAAATATGTAAAACTCGATAAAGCTCACAAGCCGTTCGAGTCAAATATTACTAATTTCAAATTTAACTCGACCGATAGCTTGAGTTGCTCGAGTTCAACTTGATAGTTACTAAATCAGATTTAAATTTTTTTTAAATCAAACTCGAATAATTTTTAAGCACTTATATCTCGTTTACACCTTAATTCCCATTGCGGTTCGCAGGCTGAAAGCTAAATTGACTTCCTCACTTCTAGAACAAAAACCACTCTATTGATTATTCTAATCCAGCAGTCCAAATCTGACCATTCATATTCAAATATAGAAATCATCCCAAACCATTTCATCAATTTCCTCTCCTAAGTCTTACTCTTCCACTCTCATAATTACTTTACCCAGAGGGAGACGAGAGGACTGTAAGATATTAGAGAGCAATGGAAACTGTTGTAGCATCCAAACCAATGATTAAAGTTGCTGCCATTTGTGGGTCTTTAAGGAAAGCCTCTAACAACAGAGGCTTAATTCGAACTGGTATATATTTTGTCAGTTTGGGTTTTGGATTTTGAATTTCTGGGGAATATTGATTTGTTTAATCTGTTTTTTTTTTCCAGCTTTGGAGCTTACCAAAGAGTCCATTAATGGGATTGAGATGGAATACGTAGACATTTCACCACTTCCAATGCTCAACACAGATTTGCTAGTTGATGGCAAGTTACCCCCTGCGGTTGAGGTTTTCAGGCAGAAGATTTTACAGTCTGATAGCATCCTTTTTGCTTCCCCTGAATACAACTATTCCCTTACTGGTATCGTCATTCCCTTCCCCCAATGCTTTTCTCCTTTTAATTTTAATCTATTTCTATGGAACACTTTCTTTGATGTTCACATGATTATGAATTTGGAGAAAAGATACTTTTCCAATAGTTTAATCCTGCATCAACATTTTCATATTGAATTTCAACATTTCCATCCTGAATTGATGTTTAGAAAGAGATAATATCTTTATTTTATACAATTTCCTGTAAATTTTGTACTTTGGAAATTGTAGACAGTTTATTAGGATGTCTCATTTTTGGATTCCTTTTAAATATCAAAACAGTGCATTTCATGTTACCTCATTATATGCACCATTCCAGGACCTCTGAAGAATGCACTTGACTGGGGTTCAATATCACCCAATGTATGGGCAGATAAAGCGGCTGCCATTGTAAGCGCAGGAGGAGGCTTTGGTGGTGCACGATCACACTATCATCTTCGCCAAGTGGGGGTTTTCCTTGATCTTCATTTCATCAATAAGCCCGAGTTTTACTTGAAAGCGTTTGAGCCTCCTGCAAAGTTCGATAGGGATGGCAACCTTATTGATGAGGCATCCAAGGAGAAAATGAAACAAGTTCTTGTTGCCTTGCAAGCATTTACCCTGCGACTCCAACCTAAAAACTGAGTAAACAAATCACTCTTTCTTTTCTCAATTCTTCCACTGCTACTGTGATGAATTACAATTTGCTGTAATTTTGGGAGTTTTTTTGTTTGTTTGTTTGAAATGCTGCAATTTGAAACTTTTAATTTTATGCACTAATAATAACAAATGCTACTTCGACAGTGGAAAAAAAAATCTTTACGCATTTCACTGTCAATTGCCTTGTAAGCGGGCATACCCTAAATTTATGATACTTCAATTTTTTTTCAAATATTAGTGTTTGATATATAAAAAATTATTTTATGGATCTTTTCCACCATATCCATGGTATCTTTCCAATTATTTAATGACATTTCAGCTGCTTCTTTTTTATGTAATTATTACATAATTTTGATAATTTTTTTTTACCTTGAACCTTCAACCTAATACCTTGAACCCTGAATCTAAATCTGATTTGAGTTTAGGGTTTAAAGATCAAGATTTGAGTTTGAATTTAGGGTTCAACATTTAGAGATTGAGGTTTATATTTAGGGTTTAGGGTTTGAGGCTTAGGGTTTAGGGTCCGATTTTGAGGTTTAGGGCTTGGAGGTTTTGAGTTTAAGGTTTAGGGTTTGAGTTTAAGATTTGGTGTTTGGGTTTGAGTCTAAGTCCGGGGTTTAAGGTTCATGGTTTGAGTTTGAGTTTAAGGTCTGAGATTTTTAGTTTAGGGTTTTGGCGTGTTCTTAAGGAACCTTTCCAATTATTTAATGACATTTCAGCAATTCTTTCTATGTCATTGGTACATAATGTGTTGTTTAATGTTTATTTCAATTGAGAAAGAGATTATGAGTAACATGAGTAGCTAAACCTTTTAGGGGTGATTAACAAGTGGATTGGGATGTGATTAACAAAAGATAAAGGGTTTCCCAATATGATTAGCTGGTTTAAATTACGCATTTTTAAACCTTAGGCTTTACAACATTAATAAGTAATCATAGGTTAAACAATGTCGGGAGATGAGTTTTGCCAAGTAAATTGTAATTTATCCTGGTTGAGAAAGTGAGATCGGGAGATAAATGAGTATCAACAAATTAATTAATTAGTTAGAGGCCAGGAGGTAATAATTGGTTAGTTAATAGCTAATTCACCCTAAAGTCTTAATCTGAAATTAATTAAAACCCCTGAAACGAATTAATCTTCCTGATTGGTTTTAACGGTTTAGTCGTTTGTTTATTTTATCGCTTATTTATTTTAGTTATTTAATTTGTAATATTCAACAATTTTATGATTTATCATAATATAAAATTCAATTACTACTATTTAGACTTATTACTGTAAAGAGATTTTCTATATATATTAATCCATCCTCCCTTCGTACGATCTTAAAAATAATTTCATGTGTTCCACTGTAACACAAACACTATATTACACTTTGATCCATATACTTGCGGACACCGTTGCTTAATTTCATATATATTTGGTGTAGTAATTTCTAGTCAAACATTCACATGTTTGGTCGCAGTCAAAGGGTTAATTGCTCTTATAGGTCTTCCATGGTATTTTCATACTCAGTTGTAGCTACGAAAGCAACTTGTGGTGCTTTGTTCTTCTTTGTTGTTCCTTTGCTCTTCCTTGTCTTTTAAAGATTCATCTTGAATGTTTGCAACGAACCAATGAATTCATCAACTCTCATTGAATCAATATCTTTTTCCTCCTCTATAGAAGTTACTTTGATTTATGAATCATTCAAGTAGATACCTAAGAACTATTTTGATTAGTTTAGCATTTGGATATTTTTCACTAAGAACAAATGCTTGATTTGTCATATCACATTATTCTACATAAAACTTAGATAAAGATTAGTCCTCCAAAATTCAAGGTCTGAAACTTTTTTGTCAACATCTAGAGCTTGGACCACTTGATACTATTGGTTCCTTCATAAGCAGTTTTAAAGATGATCAAATATTCTCTGGTAGTAGCACACTTTACGATACGTTTGATGTAACACCCCTAACCCGTATCTGTCGTTGGATTAGGGTTACGAGGCATTACCTAACACATCACAATCTAACACAGTCATTTATTACAATTCATGTCTACTAATCATATCTCATATACAAACCATACTTCTTTTC
>JABFAF010268500.1:0-14055 GCA_013677275.1 Gossypium schwendimanii | reverse complement strand
CCCCGATTCGTTCCTCACACATGGATCCATGGTTAGGGTCGCCAATTTTAATTTTTCCGCTGCGCCATATTTGGTTGAACTAGTGGAGTGATAACAACAAATACAATATGCCCAAACATCTAGGCGAGCTACCTTAAAATGCGTATAAGAGTTATTACCATGAAGACAAAAGCTAGTATTTGGAGGAAACTTGACATGAGCCAACTAAACATCCATCGAAGTCTGTTTAAATCTACTAAGCCAACAAAGAAGCATCGAAGATGTTATCAAACATGTTAGATATGATGAAACAAATTATGAGAATGCTCAATGAGATATCAAAGGCGCTACCTCCCTAAGAAGAGGTCGTACATGATGTTCTCAACTCTGTTATCGATGTATGCTAAATGTAAACAAACAAATATATATAAAAATATACTATTGCAAAGATATCAGGCCAAGAACGAGAGGATCAAATCTGTTGAATGGGAAGGTTGGAAGTCCTAGGAATCTACCCTTATAAACCATTAATGCCTCAACAAACTCTTAATCATTTTACTGTTCAGAATGGATCTAAGATAGTCTGCTTCTTTCGGGAGCAGGAACTTTGGTTACCCCACCTAAAGCGATATTTGTCTACAGGCCTCAGAAGTGATCCCCAATACAAATTCTCTTCGTTCTGTACAAACATTGCTCTATGTCTAGAAGTTGCTATGAGTACTCTATCGAAAAACCACTTGTATCATTCAATTTCATTCCAACTAACCTAACCTTTTCATAATTAGGTTATGTTTATAAGCATACTAAACATTCATATATGTTTAGAGTCTACATGCATGCAATTCAAGAAGAACAAATTGAATGAAACAGTATAATATATCATATCAAAGCTTCAACATTAATGGAAAATTAGAGTATCATCCAGTAAACCTAACCCAATGAGATTTAGCTCATGAGTTGATTAAGCAAATCCAAATTTGAAATACCATTCAACTTCTTAAACACTTAATTGCATAAAGAAGCAATGTTAAAGAAAATAAAGAAGAATTTCAGGAAGCCCGCTTTCGCTGATCCAACCCTCAACTATGGTAGTGCAATGTTTCCCAAAGATCTAGTTGATTACCTTCCTCCTATTCCTCGCACTCTACTTTGCTTTTTAGCTACTATTGCTACCTTCTATTTCTGCCTTAAGATCCTTCCCCTAGGAAAACTTATTTTCTCTCTTTTCTCTTATTGATCTTCCTTACTTTTTATAAGATAGATCCCCTTCTCAGCATACAAATTTTCCTCCTTTTTTAGGTAGATCTTTCTGTTATAAGTACAACTGGTTGAGAGTTGAGTGCTAACTCGGTGTCTTCCTAGAATTGCCATGGCATTAATGTTTCCAACTTGTCCAACCTTTGCCATGAAAAAATTTCACCCATTCATTTCTTTTCCTTATTCTACACCTACCATTGAAACACAAACAAATCCTTTCCGCCCACAAGCAAAAGTAACATAATAACATTTAAGCACAATCCAAGCTTCATGATGCAATCTATATATACTAATATAATATCCTTAAATGCAAATACATCTACTTAAGTACAAACAATTAATCAAGTATAGATGCTTGAAATATAACCCTTTTCAAGAGTTATCACACCCCCAAACCTGAGTTATTGCTTGTCCTCAAGCAAAATATGCATGAGTGCATGAATTGCCACAACATAATCTTCTATTTCTAAAAATTTGCTCAAATTTCACAAGCTTGTTTAGGAAAAGTAGCGCAGAAGATATTGCCTTAAAAATAAAAAATCTAATTACTTATGCAATTTCGACTATAACAAGTACCTCCTAACGTACTTAGTTTATCTTTCATCAAAACTCAGTTTCCTTTTTCAATCTAGCCTTACATAAACTCAATTACATATATTTTTACTAGGGGATTAATCTTGTCACATGGTTTCTTTACTTGAAAATCTCAGTGGAGCATACGCTAAATTGCCAAATGTTCTATCATGTCACAATTTGAATGGAACTCACTCATGAAGCCAAGGCTTTTGACTTAGAAGATGGATGGAGCAAACAACTACCTCCTTAGCTACTTAGCCTGTTACAATAGTGGAGTGCCCCTAAACTACTTTCTTCTCCTTTTTTATTAACACACTCTTACTTAAACGTGTTTTTCTAATCAATAGCACAATGGAGAAAACAGAGTATTGCTAACCAATTCATCATTTTCAATCATTGGAATGTTTCATGGCATTTCTTTAATTTTATTTTTTTTAGTTTTTCTTTAGTTTTTCCATGTCATTCATTACTAAGCATTTTCGTATAACTGAACTTAACTTCAAGAATCTCTAAGTTCATTAAAAGAAACTTACTATAGACTAAGTATAATTGGAATTAGTACATTTTACTTTTAGGGGTCAATTTTCAAGCAACTATCATAAGCTAAACTCACCTAATTCACTATCACAATTTTCTAGGTTTAGTGAAGAATTAAGCTCTTCATCAAACATCATAACCAAAAATATACTCATTATAGTCTAACAATCTTTGGTATTTATGTATGTTATGAAAAAATGAACAAAAATACTAAAACGAACATACTTAACTAAATATCTAATGCATCTTATACAACACACCCTTAAACCTAAGGGATGCATTTTCCTCAATGCATGAACAAAGAATAATCAATAATGGCAAAACATATATATAGACAAAAAATTATAGGTTAAAAATAATGAATGTATGATGGAATGAAAAGAGAAACAAATGGCATAAAAATTGAATGCTTGGAGTGAATTTTTTTTACTTTAATTGGAGTGAGTGGATTTGCGCGCAACATGCTTATAACGTGACTTCCATTCCAATGAATGGATTGGCACATCATCCTCTGCATCATCAGATTTGGTGAGGTCATCACAATCCTATTAATCTCAAGGTCATACTCTTTCATTTGTTTAGTTGATGGAGGTGGGACAGCTGCAGTGCCATCTACAGGTGGCGTGGAAGGTGGGTTAGCTGCTTATTCTCTATCATTATCAAATGCAATACCAACTGATTCAGTCTTTTCATCCTCCACAGGTTCCTGTGCTTTTTGTCCTTCAGTCAAAGGGTGTGTAAGTGCAAGGTTTATCTCATCGGCCTCTACTTCACCTTCTTCTCCATCTACATCTGAGTGCAATTCCTTGGGGAAGCTAGGAAATACAAGCATAGGCTTGGTGAAATTCTTTTACAAGGACCTTTTCATTGCAACTTCTCTCTTTTCAACATAGGCCCAAAAGATGGCCATTTGTTCCTAGGCCAGTGCCAAGTCTATTCCAATCCTTAGTTCCTGGGTCTCAAATAGAATGAACCGCCTTCCCAACTTCTTGAATGAAGCGAGCACTTGTTGTTCAAAGACACTATTAGAGGTGGAGGGGGTTGTTACAGCATAAGTTAGGGTAGAAAAGGTAGAAGAAAAACCAGAAGGTGGATGTCGTGGCAAATCCTCCCTTGAAAACTTCACAACAATTTGCTTCATAATGGACCTTTTGTTTGGAGTAACATCTTCATTGACCTGGACAAAGACATTCGCACACTGGCATAGCGCGGTGATGATAAAAGGAAAATTAACGTGAGATTTTAATTTTCCCAGAAACAATTTGAGCCTAGAGTTGAATAACAACACTTGCTACCCGGGTTCAAATTGCCTTGGCATAATCCTTTTGTCATGCCAGTGCTTGGTCTTTTCTTTATACAGTTGATCATTCTCATATGCCTAAGCTCAAAATTCATCCATTTCATTCAGCTTTAATAATTGTTTATGTCTAGTAGTGATCCAATCCATGTTTAGCTTCTCAATAACCCAAAATGCTTTATGTCCCAACTCGATGGGTAGATGGCAAGGCTTCCTATAAACCATCTTAAAAGGTGACATGCCCAATGGTTTTTTTAACATAATACGGTATGCCCATAAAGCTTCATCCAGTCTGGACGACCAATCCTTGCAAGTTAGGTTCATCTCTTTCTCCAAAATCTACTTAATTTATCTATTAAAAACTTTAGCTTGTCTATTTGTTTGGGGATGATATGTCGTGGCAATCTTATGTTTCAACCCATACCTATGCAAGACATTCCAATGAATTTGCAATCAAAATGAGAGCCTTCATCACTGATAAGTGCGCGAGGTGTACCAAATCTTATGAAGATATTTTTGTGCAACAACTTCATCACTGATTTGGCATCATTTGTAAGGAGAGCTACAACTACAATCCACTTTGATACGTAGTCAACTACCACAAATATGTATAAATTTCCCCAGGAGGGTGGAAATGGACCCATAAAGTCTAGTCCCTACACATCAAACAACTTAATTTCTAGGATATTTTGTAGTTGCATTTCATGCCTCCTAGAGAGGTCACCCGTCCTTTGAGAATGGTCCCATGCTTGGTAAAAGTCATGAGCATCCTTGAACATGCTCGGCCAATAAAAGTCATATTGAGAACCTTGCCAATAGTTCTCATGCCTCCAAAATGTCCTCCATAAGGAGATGAATGACAATGTTCCAAAATGCTATGAATTTTGTCATCAGCGACACATCTCCTAATTATTTGATCAATAGAATATTTTAATAAGAAAGGTTCATCCCAATAATAGTGCCTGGCATCGTGAAGAAATTTTCTTCTTCTTTGGCTATTGAGATCAGGAGGCATCAACCCACTCACTAAGAAGTTCACGATATCGACATGCCAAGGTAATGCCATAGCAGCTAACAATTGCTCGTCTGGGAAGTCTTCCTTAATAATTTTAATATTACCATATTTAAGTCCTACTTTTAATCTCGAGAAATGATCAACCACTTGATTCTCAGTCCCTTTTCTATCTCTAATTTTTAGATCAAACTATTGCAGCAAAAGTATCCACTATATCAACCTTAGCTTGGCATCTTTCTTGGTCACCAAATATTTTATAGCAGAGTGGTCTATATAAATTGCGACCTTGGTGCCAACTAAATAAGATCTGAATTTATCAAACGCGAATATCACAACCAATAACTCTTTTTTAGTGGTGGTGTAGTTGAGTTGCATGTTTGTCAGGGTCCTGCTTACGTAATATATAGCATGAAATACTTTGTTTTTCCTTTGCTCCAATACTGCACCTATAGTAAAGTCACTAGCGTCACACATAAGTTCAAATAGTAGTGTCCACTCCGATGTTATTACAATCAATACTGTCACCAATTACTTCTTTAATTCTTCAAATGCTCACAAGCAAGGTCATAAAAATTGAAGAGTCTATTATGCTCTAACAAAACACACAAGGGTTTGGATATCTTTGAGAAATCCTTAGTATATATTCTATAAAATCCTATGTGGCCTAAGAAACTCCTGATAGCTTTTACAGTGGTGGGAGGCAAAAATTTTTTGATCACCTCAATTTTGGCTTTGTCCACTACAATCCCTTATTGTGAAATTTTCTATCTTAGAACAATGCCTTCACAGACTTTGAAGTGACATTTTTCCCAATTTAAAACAAGATTAGTTTCTTCACAGCAACAAAGAACTAATTCTAAGTTCTTCAAGCATATCTCATAGATATTGCCAAACATAGAGAAATCATCTATGAAAACTTCTAGAAATCTTTCCACCATGTTTGAGAATATCGCCATCATGCAATGATGAAATGTTGTCGGGTCATTACACTACCCAAATGGCATTCGTCTAAACGCGAAAGTTCCATATGGACATATGACAGTGGTTTTCTCTTGGTCCCTTGAAGCTATGGTAGTCTAGTTATACCCTGAATATGCATCCAAGAAAAAGTAAAAGGCTTTCCCAGCTAATCTATCCACCATTTGATCTATGAATGGCAAGGGAAAATGATCCTTCCTAGTTGCGTTGTTAAGCTTGCAATAGTACATGCATACTCTCCATCCCATCACAGTATGAGTTGGTATGAGCTCATTGTTATCATTGCTAACTACTGTGACACCTCCTTTTTCGGGTACACATTGTACAAGGCTCACCCAGGAACTATCTAAAATTGGGTATATAATTCCAGTGTCAAGCCACTTACGGATCTCCTTCTTTACAACCATTTTCATGACTGGGTTTAACCTTCTCTGTTGTTCGATAGATTTGTTACGGCAATTTTCCAAGAAAAATCTTATGCATGTAGACAACAGAGCTAAATCCTTTGATGTCGGCAATTGTCCACCCTAACGCCTTCTTAGATTTCCTCAAAACATCTAGCAACTTGACCTCTTGATTAGGTGTCAATCTTGCATATATAACTACTGGTATAATGTTGTTGTCTCCTAAGTAGACATACTTTAAAGCCAATATCAAAGGCTTTCCTATATAGAAAGTTTAGGAGGTTTAAAAGAACGATCTGATAAATCCAAGGATTGGAACTTCTTCCCTAGTCTATCCATCAATTGCTTGGCCTCCATGATTTCACCAAGTTCTACAAGAGTTTCTACTTCACTTAGCTCAGATAGGTCTTCATCATCATTAAAATTGTTGTGAGAAAATTTTGGAAACTCCTCCTCTACTACTGTTTCGATCAACCCAATGGTGTGACACTCCTCATTTTCATAAGCACATTGAAAGTAATTTACAGATCATTTCCCTTATTATTAACTCAACTTTTTGCACATCAATTAATGTTCTACCTATAGCAAGAAAAGGTCTTCCAAGAATAACCGGCACATCTTTTTCAGCCTCACATTCTAAAATAATAAAACCAGCTGCAAAAATAATTTTATCTGCTCTTACCAGTACATTTTCAATTTTTCCTTCCGGATGTGCATAAGATCAATCAGCTAGCTGCACTGTGACTATGCTGGGTCTTACCTTCCCAATTTCCAGCTTCCTAAAGATAGACATAGGCATTAAATTTATACTTGCTCCTAAATCACATATTTCTTACCAACATAATGATTTCCAATTGAATAAGGGATAGAAAAACCCCCTAGGTCCTTCAACCTTAGGGGTAATTTATTCATCAACATCGCTGTGCACCCTTCAGTAAGAGCAACAGTTTCAGATTCCCCAATCATCACTTCTTTGACAATATATCCTTCATGAATTTTACGTAATTGGATATTTGCTTCAAAGCTTCTACCAATGGTATGTTGATATGAAGTTGCTTCAGGACATCCAAAAAACTCTTGAACTGAAAATCTTGCTTGGAATTCTAGAATCATTGAGGAAAAGATGGCGGTGGCCTTACTTCAGACTGCTGATATTTTTTTATTGTGGCATTCTGTTTGACCACATATCTAATTTTACTGTAAAATTCTTTTGTTTGGCCTTTTTAGTTGTAGGTTACTTTTTAGATGGTTTTGCAATCTGTTTTCGATTGAGACTTGAATCTTCCTCTTCAGTAGTGGCATCTACAACAACTTCATTTTACTGAGTGCCACTTCTGAGATTGATGGCCTTACAATGATCCTTCCCTTGTGATCTAGCATTCTCAGTATCACTTGGAAATGCTCATTAAAGTCTCGAATTTAGAGCAATGTCGAACTGTCCCTATTGATTTTCCAAGGCTCTTAAGGATGCAGCTTAACTTTGGTTCATGGTGTCATTCTTGGCCATGCATTCTTTCAGCAAAGTTTCAATACATGAAGACAATGATGCTGAATTTTGTTGAACATGTTGTCGTAGCATTGGCTGATTATAACTAGGTGGTACATTTATGGCATTCTATCTAATAACATTGTTGGAATTTCCCACTCCTTGATTATTCCAGCTAAGGTTTGGGTGTTACTTCCACCCTGGATTGTAAGTGCTGGAATAGGGATTATTATTACAGTTGAAATTGCTCGTGTAATACAAAGAGGCTGGGTTTTATGGACATTCATCGAACACATGATCTTTCCCCATATAAATAGATGATAGTTCTACTGATTTCATCTCCTAAACTGCAGCTGGTTTCTTCACTATTTTGATTATGTCAGCCAGAGATAGTACCTGTGCTGTTAACGAAGTGGTTGCATCGAGCTCCACAGTGCCAACAACTCTCTTTCGAGTCCCAACTCTCGTGGTAGGATATTGATAATCATTGTTGGCTATCCTTTCTAAAATTTCATATGCTTCATTATAGGATTTATCCAACAAGGTAGAATTGCCAAAAGCATGTGTCCAATGCTGGAATCCATGCTTCGAACATTTTTGAAATAATTCCTTAAATCTTTCCCAAGCTTCAACCAACGTCTCGTCCTCTATTTGCGAAAAGATGTGATGCATTTCTAAGCTTGGCATTCATATTAGGTGGATTATATCGTAGTAAAAACCTTCGGCAAAGATCATTCCAAGATGCCACTGTCCTTGACGGCAAAGCATTCAACCATGTTCTAGCACGATCTCTCAATGAATATGGAAATAGTTTAAGTTGCAGTGCGTCTTTAGGAACACTCTATTGCCTGAACGAGTCACAGAATTCTAGGAAAATTCTTAAATGCAATCATGGATCTTCAGTAGGCAACCCACTAAACTATCTTACCGTTTGCAACATTTGAAACATTACCGATTTCAACTCAAAATGCTGAGCTTGAATGGGTGGTCTGACTATCCCTATGTTCAAATAATCTAGAATTGGTAATACATGCTCACAAATGGGCCTGTCTCAGTCATCTATCACACGAGGAATAGGCATATCAACATCATGGCCAGTCAGATGCAATAGGTCTTCCATACCTAGATCATTTCTAATCTTAGCCATATCTCGCAGTTCTCTTCTCCTTCTTTACAAAGTTCTCTTGATCTCAGGGTGAAGAGGATATTCTTCGTTAGCAGGAATGCCTCTTCTCTTACACTGATGACAATCCTGTAGGACTTCAATAAAACCAAGTTAAATAAAACTAATGGAACTAAATAAAATAACAAAACCTAATTTCACCAAATTGTCGAACCTTGTCAATGACCACCAAAAATTTGTCACATGTGAAAATAGAATGTTTAATGTGCAAGTATACACTTTGAATCAAGTAGTATAATCATAAGTAAGATCGTCTCCATAGGGATGGGTTATGATTCATTTGGTTATGTTACTGCTATAAAGTGTATGAATTATACTGTGGCAAAATAGTGACAGAAATGTAATGATAATTAAAATGATGTTGATGTATGCAAAATGTAAACAAACAAATATATAAAAAAAATACTATTTCAAAGATATCTGGGCAAGAATGAGAGGATCAAATCTGTTGAATATGAAGTTTGGGATTTCTTGGAATCTACCCTTTTAAAGCAAAAATGCCTCAGCAAGCTCTTAACCATTTTACTGCACAGAACAGATCTAAAATAGTATACTTCTTTCGAGAGTAGGACTTCAGTTTACCCCACCTAAAGTAATAAATGTCTATAGGCCTCAGATGTGATTCCTAGCACTGATTTCTCTTCGTTCTATACAAACATTACTCTATGTCCAGAACTTATTATGGGTATTCGGTCAAACAACCACTTGTATCATTCAATTTCAGTCTAGCTGACCTAATCTTTTCATAATTAGATTATGTTTATAAGCATACTAAACATTCCTTTATATCTAGAGTTTGCATGCATGCAATTCAAGAAGAATAAATTGAACAAAATAGTAAAATATATCATATCAAAGCTTCAACATTAATGGAAAATTAGAGTATCATCTAGGGAACCCAACCCAATGAGATTTAGCTCAAGAGTTAATTAATCAAATCCAAATTCGAAATATCGTTCAACATCTTAAACATTTAATCGCACAAAGAAGTAATGTAAAGTAATATAAGGAAGAACTTTAGGAAGCATGCTTTCGCTGATCTAGCCCTCAATTATGGTTTTGTAATGTTTTGCAAAGACCTAGTTGACTGCCTTTATCTTCTTCCTCGCGTTCTGCTCTTCTTTTCACCTATTATTGCTACCCTCTATTTTCACCTCAAGATGTTTCCTCTAAGAAAGGCTTGTTTTCTCTCTCTTCTCTCTTTCAGATCTTCCTCATTTTTTATTGGATAGATCCCCCTCTCAGCACATAAATTATCCTCCCTCTTTTTTAGGTAAATCTTTTTAGTACAGGTACAACTAACTAAGAGTAGCACAAATTGAGTACTGACTCGGTATATTCCTAGAATTGCCATGGCACTAATGTTGGCAATCTATCAAACCTTTTGCCATGAGAAAACTTCACTCATTCATTTCTTTTCCTCATTCTACACCTACCATTCAAACACAAACAAATCCTTTCGACCCACAAGTAAAAGTAACATAATAACATTTAAGCACAATATAAGATTCATGATGCAATGTTCTAAAAACAATAATATAATATCGTAAAATGCAAATACATCTACATCAGTACAAACAATTAACCAATTCTAGAGGCCTAAAATATAATTTTTTTCAAGAATTATCAATTCATAGTAAATATATATACATGCCCAGTAAAGCAAAACTGATTGTAAGAAATTTAATTTATGAACCTCGATACTTGTATAATAGAAAGTTTATTTGAAGTTTCAACTTTTGAAACATGTTGATTTTCAAGATATTAGAATAAATGTATATGGTAAATACAGATTAAATCTGGCATTTTTAAGTTTGTGAATAAGTCAAGTAAGAAATTTTATCCCAACTTTTCCTAATCATACAATAAAAACCAAATTGATTCAAATGTTAGGAACATGGAGCACATCTTTTAAGTCAAGGATTTTCCATATGTAAGTTTGAGAATAATCTTACCTTTCCCAAGTGCATTTGAAGTTTAAGAGTGGGAAAAATGCATTTTGATTGCAACAAATGTGCCTAGTGGCACCAAAATCTAGCACCCACTCTTCCATATTAGTTACAAGTTTCTTAAATCGAGCTCGCCAAAATTTATAATAGAATAGTTATGTGTTGAATGCGAAAATTGTAGGATTGAACTATTAATTAAAATTAATTAGTTAAATTGTTAATATAATACAAGGACTAATTTATAAAAGGAGTAAAATAGAGAAAATGGTTATGGATTAAATAGGTCCTTATAAAGTTATTAAATCATGGACTTAAGTGATATTATACCATTATTAAAATAAGTTAGTGGGACTAGTTGATCCGCACCATTGATTCCTATTAATAATTATTATTTCCTTTCCTAACCATTAGATTGAATGTCTTATATAATATTAATTAAATGAAAGGAAAGATGAAAAGAATGAATCATTTCAACCATTCTTCCCAAACGACAAATAAAGGAAACAAGAAAGGTTTGCATGTGTTCTTCCATCTATTGACGTGAATCAATCTTAAAGGTAAGGTAGCTTTTCGTTTGAATTTTTGCTAAACTATTGATTCTGGATGTTGGCTAAAGGTAGCCCAATAGTTAGATTTTGAGATTATTGATTGTCATTGAGTTTACCATTATTGAATTCTTAGTTAAATTGAAGCTTGAAATGTAAGAATTGATGAATACTAAGTTAGTTATTGGAAAGAACATGTTCGACAAGTAGTGGGAATTGTTGTTTTAAGCTAGAATCAAGTTTAAGTTATATAATTAATTTTGTCACTAGGGACTGAATTGTAATGGATGAAATTTGTTGGGAGTTAATATTATAAATTGATAGTTTGAGGTCCCTATAGTATATTTACAAAGTAAGATTTTGATTCGATCAGGTAACTGATGAATTATGAGCATTTTGAATATTAAGGCTACAAAAGGACTTAATTGAAGAGTATGCATTTATGTTTGATTAGTTAACTATGTTTTGATTAGTTGTGAAAGTAATACCATTCCATAATTGAGTTTTTGAACATAGCTAACAACGAGGTCCGAACGTTGAGGCATAAATGGGCAACAGATAGTGAAACCAGTTGGTGCTAATTTTATATATTTAAATATGTTCAGTTCATGCTTTAATTATTATTAAGTTTTTTGATTTAATACAAAATATGAATATCAAGTACGTTCTACTCATGTTGTGATTAAGTCTGAGTGTTAGTATTAATGCTAAGTGATAATCTCCAGCACAATTTATGACAACATAAGTAATTATGCTCTATACCTTGTTGGACCAGGAATTGATTGTTAAGTCATTTCGGCGCAATTATAAATAATGATACATGTTATTATGTTAATATAACGGATAAAGAAAGTAGGTGTAAATTTATGTAAGTACATGTACATATGAAATGAATGGATGGAATGTCGACCTGAAATATAAAACAATAGCAATAGTATTTTAAATTGATATAATGTGAAATAAGAAGCTTAGAGATATCAAGATAAGCTAATCTAATTGATAAAATTGATGAAATGATATTGGTGAAAATCATGATTTGAGGTATGTTTATGTTTGAGCACTTGCTCTGATCGAGATATGTTTGAAATATAAATATATGTGATTACATGGTGATCTTATGATGTTATTGATATTGAAAATGATTTTTCATATGTTCAATGTGTGTATATGAGATATTGATAGTATCATAATGTTATTTCTACTAAAAGGTGATTAATTGATAAATAATAAGGTAAAATTCCCTATTAACATATCAAATAAAGTTACGGGTATAATTGGCATGGCATAGGGTCCATTTTATAGGTGGGAGATTTATCGTTAAGCATGTATTATATTATGATAGTCCTTTAATAACCTTGGGGTTGAGAACGTATCACTAGCTCAAATACTATAGGGTACGAGTGTAACGCCCCGAATTTTGGGCCTAGAAGAAATAGGTTTTGAACAAGGGAACAGTTAGGAGACTGCACATAAATATTTAGTTGTGCAAGGAAGTGACACAAATTGCTTGTTTATTTTAATGGCTAAGTGATTTGGGTGTGTATGGGAGTTTTTGAGAAGCCTAGGTTCAAGTCTTGGCTTTTGCAGAATTTTTAGTTTTGCTCTTAAATGAATTTGGACACTGGCATATAGGCCTTATAAGTAATAGTGTTTGTTTTATAACACAAAAAGAGATTGTGGTCAAGTGGCAAGGTGGCGTGTTGTGTAACTGTAAGGTCTAAGCTTCAAGTCCTGGGGTGTGCAATGAAGTATTTATTTTGCTGCTTGAGCTGGGTAGGTGGTGGAGTTGGACTGAAATGCAGTTAACGAGGAGTTTGAATGGAGTTTGAACTGGTCATAGAGGGAATTGAGGAGGGATATTTGGAGAGATTTGAGTAGAGAATATTGGGATTTAGGGAGGTTTTTGTTGTGGAGAGCTATATATCATTTCATTTGTTCCTTGTTCTGAATGGGGGAGATCGATGAGGCTTTCAAGGTATTCGTCGCTTTCTTCAACCTGCATTGTTTCATTCCTAACTGGTGATCGTCGAGGTTGATTGGCACATTGCCTAGGAACTAAGGGTGCGATGATCATTGAATTGCAGAATAAGAGTGTTTGGATCGAAGGGAATCTACAAATCAAATCATTTGTGTAAACTCCCCACTATAACTGTAGAACAGAAAAAGTTGAAAAGCTAAAATACGGCGTTTGAGACCACACGAGCGTGCGACTTTGAAAAATTTAGCAACAAAATAGTTTTGGACAGCAGCAGTTCTATGACTTTGAAAAATCACCAAAAATGGTGGAAATTGAATTAGAGAGTTAATAAGATATGAAATTAAAGCTGAATGAGTCTATTTTCACATAAAAGAGATAGAGCAAGCAAACTAGTTTTATATTATGAGATATTTGAATTTTAGTGAGATAAGGCTAGAATCATTTCGGAATCCCCTATTTTGACTTTGGAAAATCATTAAAATTAGTACAAAAATAATTATGGGATACACTTTATATTTAGAATCATAAATGAGTCTATTTTCAAAATAAATGAACTAGAACATTATCTGAATTCTGTACAATGAGATATTTAATTTTTAGTGAAGAGGGGTCAGAACTATCGAATAGTGAAACAGGGGAAACTTTAAAGAATAAACTGTACTTATTGGCTAAGCTAAAAAATCTAAAAATTTTATGGTAATAAGATACGTGAGTCTAGTTTAGGGGAAATTTAACGAATCTTAATTTTTAGCTGTGTAGCTTGAGATATAAATAAATCATTGACTCTGACTCAAATAGACATCTTGAATTTACATATGGGAAAATAGTGAAAGTATGTATAATGTTGTTTAAGTGTGTTATACACATTAAG
>JABFAF010268498.1:0-16318 GCA_013677275.1 Gossypium schwendimanii | reverse complement strand
AGTTCGATACAATGAGCTTTCATTATTGGCTCGTGATCTTTTGGCAATTCCAATATCGACTGTAGCTTTTGAATCGGCTTTTAGCATGGGTAAGAAAGTTATCACACCTTTGAGGAGTTTACTTAAGCCAAAAACAGTTCAAGCCGTTGTTTGCTTGGATGATTGGATGCGAGCTAAGGGATTTTCAATAGGTAATTATTATTCTTGTTTTATTGTTGTACTTTTATATTATATTTTCATCAATTTGATTATCTAATTATTTATTCTTATTTCATGTTAGAAATTGGTTGTAAAAAGGACGATAAGGATGATGAGGATGATATTTCTTCTATTTCTTTTTAGGATACTTCCTTTCTAATTGTTGAAAATTTAATTTAGCTTATAATTTATATTTTGTTATAAAATTAAATATGTTGATTGGTTAATGTATGGATATTTGGGTTGGTTGATTATACTTTGTAAGTTTTTTATACAATTTTGGTGTTTACTAAAAAAAAAAAGATGGGACGGGCCGGGTCTGGACAAAATTTCAGGCCCATATTTTGGGCCTGGGCCTAAGAAGCGGGCCAAAACTTTTTTTTGGGCCCAGCCCATGATCACCTCTACTCATAACACTCTATCTTATTGTAATATTCACATTTTGGATGTTAGTATGTCCGGAGGCGGTCAAAGTCCCTCGAAAGGTCACTTTTATTTGATAAATTCATTGAAAAACACCAAGGATGGGTGACTCACACTTCAGAAAATAGTTGACAAAGTAGGCCACCAAGGTCCACCAAGATAAGCCGACGAGTTGCCTCGGTGAGATTCTGTACTCAATAAGAACAATGTAGAAGAAAGGATGAAAGGGAAGATCAAACCTAACCTTAAACAGATAGAGAGGAAAAACGATGCCATTGAAATTGTCACTTAGTCGACACTCACCTCGAACAAGGCTAAAATAGTAGGCAAAGTTAGGGAGTTGTATTCCTCTAATGCGTAGGAAGCGGACCATTTCCCCTAGGACATGGTACAATGGAAAGGAAGGGTTTCCACTAGGGTACTTACCCCGCAGCCAGTGGGTCTAGCCCCATAGCCTTCTCTATCACCACCACGATCTCTCTTACTACCAATGTTGCAATGGCTGGCACCCTCACGATAACTGTGCTTAATTTTTACCATTTTGGGGGAAAGATGAAAGAAATATGAAGGATTTAATAAATAACCTCGGGGATGATCTGCCACAAATTGATGTGGCAAATTAGGCTCTTTTAATGCACTTAAGGAGCTTTTCCTCGAGCAAAATAGCTTCTTTAGCGTAGTTTTTCATTATTTTTAGATTTTTAGTTAATAAGTGAAAATGTCTAGTTTTTTCCCTTTTTGTGACCCAAATTGGCCAATAGTGCCATTAGGAAGCCTAATGTGCGATTGAGTAGTGTAGGGACGTGTTGGAGATCGAAAATGAGCGAGAACGACACCAAGGGAAAGGGTATTGCGATATCCACACCTTGGAATTGTGATATCTCCAACAGTATGGAAGATTGAAGACTCCTTTCAGTGGTATCACGATATCCTCTTTGGGTATCACAATATCCACCCTTCAAAAGAAACCCCAAAGCTCAACACTACCCAAGGTATCGCAATATCCATTTCTAAGTATTGCGACATTGCCTTCGTTAGGTGGACTATAAGATCTTGTTTTTCAGTGGTGTCAGGAATATTGGTTTTGGGACTAAAATTCTGACTAGTAGGTCAGTGTTTTATTATTTACTTAATATCTATAGAGTCTCAATAATGTCATATTAAAATTTGGTTAAGAAATTTTAACATTTAGATAGTTAATTAAGTAAAAAGGATTCAATCATAAAAGTTGAGAAAGTTGATTGTTATTAGTAAAAATGGGTTCAATAGCTTTAAAAGCTTGATTTGGTGGCCTTAAATGATAATTAGACCATCACAAAATATAGTGGACGGTTATGGGTAAGCATATTGGTTATTATATAAGTTAAATAAAGGAAAAAATAGTAACTTAATAAAAAAAATAAAAGTAAACAAAAGATGAATAACTATCATCTTCTCCAAATTTTCACTCTACCACTGAAAACACCATGGTTATGTAAACTTAAGATTCGGCCAAGCTTCTAGGTGTGCATGTAAGTAAAATTTTAAACCGTTTTTAGTAAATTTTATGTTTTTAAGATCGTTGTAGCTTAATCTAGCTAACCTAGGTGTTAATTTGTAAAACTATTAAATGTTTTAGATTATGCCATTGATGATTTTGAGTTTTTGAAGTTTGAAGATAGATTATTAAGCTTGGTTATTAAAAAAGACTATTTTGTAAAGTGGTTATTAGTGACTTTAATGTTTAAAGTTTTAATTGTTAAATTAGTAAAAATTACATGGAATTATTGTGAAATTGAGAAATATATGGGTTTTTCTAGGACTATAGGAAATTTGGCTAGTTGGTTTAAGTTTATTTGTGTTCAATTTGATAGTTTCAGGTTTATGGACTAAATTGCAAAGGATGAAGTTTAGGGGTAAATTTTTAAATATAATTAGAAGGGATTAAATACATAAAGTGATTGTTTATTTAATTTGAATTGATTTAATTAAACTAAACTCTTCTTTAGATTAAGAATCTCAAGTAGTGAAGGACGTACGAGGAAAATGGAAAATTTTCAATTACCCCCTGATAGTTGAATCACTTAACAGGTAAGTTCATACTACCTCCCATGATTAGCATTTTTTATTAAATTTTGTTAGTTAATTAAATAAATATACGTTACTGAAATGGAAATCAGCCTTTAAAGTAATAGATTGAATTTCAGAAATACTTCCGATGGAATGAGTAAAAGTATCATATACAAAGTTTCTAAATGATTCCCGTTCTAGACTAAGCTCCAGCATTTGTTGCGGACTCGGATGTACATGTGGCACAGATTTAGCATGGATTGGTAATTTGTTATCGTTTTAAAGGTTTAGTCTAGACTGGTAACCTTACATGTATACATAGCCCTGACCAGGTTATATTTCTTTTGTGCTGTCATTGGTTTAGCCCGGATGAGTAACCTGACACATATAAGATGTTCATTTTTTCAGTGTTGGGCATGTTTTAGTACTTTAGCTATAAATGCATTGTGTGCAAAGTTGGTAAATACATATATGACATATTTGGTATCTTATAATGTGTAGTTATAAGATATGTTTTAATGGTATTTGTGGATGACTATATGGTAACAAGTTTGGTATGTTTATTGATGGTTTAAATGGTTTGAATGGATGAATTCAATTGGTTGATAATTTTTTTATGAGGTGTCAATGAGGGCATATTGGTTACGCACCTAGGTTTGATGTTTTGGTACGTTTTAGGCTTGTTTATATGTATTTTGAAGGCATGTTAATGGTTGAATTTGTTTTGGCTTGGCACCTAAGGAATTGGTATTATTTTTCCATGTTTTGGAAGATATTTTAAATGCAAACGGCCTGGGACACGGGCTATCAGACGACCATGTGCCATACACGATCACACCACACGACTGTATGGACTAATTAATTTTGGTACAGGTTTATCCCACACGGTCATAGATTGTTACACGGCCTAGAGACACGACCGTGTGACCTTATTTCAAATCTCACACGGTTTGGTACACGACCTGTAACATGGCCGTGTGATTTTATTTTGATTTGCACGTAGGCGGGCACATGGGTTTTGACACAGCTGTGTGACCCTATTTTTGAATTGTACACAGTTTGGCCAAACGATTATATCCCTGAGCTACACGGCCTGAGCTATGTCACACGGCCTGGCCATATGACCATGTGACCCTTCTTTCAATTTTTCTTGCATTTTTTTGTTTTGTTTCAAATGAGTCCCTACTTGTTCCTGAATTGATTTTTAGGTTCCGTAGGCTCGATATAAGGTTCATAATTGTATTTATACTATGAATGATGATTTGTTTTAAACATTTGGTATTTATTTAAATAATTGAATGGATTATTCTATCAATTGTTCCAATATGTATTGTAATACTCTGTAACCCTAATCTAACAATAGAGATGGGTTAGGGGATTTACAAGGACAAACTTGGACAAAAAGGGTAGTCTTTGTCCACCCAATCCACCATTCAATCAAGGCTCGTGTAGGGGAATTTTTGGCAATAAAAAGTCATCAGAAGATAGCTTAAAACAACCAAAATTTTAGGAGGAGGAAAGACACACACATTAGCTTAGTTTTAGGTTTAGTTTTCTCTAGGTTTCTCTTAGTTTTTCTACACTTTTTCTAGGGTTTTCATTTTCTCTTCTTCTACCTTAGTTTAGAGTTTATTTTTCTGCATTCACTTCTTGTTCTTCAAGTTTTTAGTGTTAGTTATTACTGTAGTTAAGGTTTATTTACACTTTCAGTCCTTGTACATTTTTTTAAGATACTTT
Source organism: Gossypium schwendimanii (assembly GCA_013677275.1). Lineage (NCBI taxonomy): Eukaryota > Viridiplantae > Streptophyta > Magnoliopsida > Malvales > Malvaceae > Gossypium > Gossypium schwendimanii. The sequence continues at coordinate 11,911 of JABFAF010268498.1, read as the reverse complement.
AAGCTTTAGTTTAATGTATTTCAGTTTCTTTTACATTAAACATGTTAAAGCATGTTGCTTTTATGTGTATTGCTTTAGGTTTTCTAGTTAAATGCTTTTATTTTCTTGTTATTTATGTTTTCTTGTATAAAAATCTAAACTTTTAGATTTTTCTTTAGCTTTACTTTCATGGATGCTTTGTTTTCCATTTCCATGTTCATTTCAGCATGAGTAGTTAAACCTTAAAGGAGGTTGGCTGATGGACAAGTGGATAAGCTGAAATATTTGGACAACGGACTAAATCGTAATAAATTAGACTAAAATGAATAAACCTAAAAATTAAAAAGTGATGCCCTTAAAGGAATATCAAGGAAAATGAGACCAGAAGATAATCTTGTCGTGCACCCGTTCATTAGTCTCGGATTAATTGGTAAGATTGAAAGATAAATTAAAGCTAATTCTTCTAAATTGGTAAAATTGAGATTGAAAGATAAAATGGAGACACTTATTAATTTAGGCGATTTAAATCCATTGTTTGAGGATCGGTGAACCACATCGAAATCAACCAACAACCATTAGTTATTTCTTGGATAGTCCCTTAATTTTACATTTTTTCCAATTTAGTCCTTAGAATAGCATATTTAATTTTCTTGCGGTCTTTTCTTATTATAAATTGTTGTACTATAAAATCATATTAGTAGCTGCTTAGGCTCTATCGTTTATGCTAGCTATCGCTCAATCGCCATCTTCCTTGGGTTCGCTCCTTGGAATACTCTAATGTTTCATTTTAACACTATAAATATTACAACTAATCTATACGTTTGCAGTAAAATTGAGCTTTAAAAATTGTTTTATAAATTCATTGTTTTGTCACACATGCGCGATGCCGCTCAGGGGACATGCTAAAAAGTGGTAAAGGACGAAAGAGAGAGAAACTGAGACGAGAGAACAAAGAAGGCTAAGAGAGAAACTAGAGATTTATAAGGAAATCTAGTCAATAAGGAATCGAAAAGTAATTTTAAATGACAAACCTCTCTTCCTAACTCTTAGTTTAAGTAGCTGTCTAAGGGAAGCTTGGGAAATTTGAAGTAAACGATTCAAATTCCCAAATCCATATATGGAAATTTTCGAGTCAAAAAGGGTTTTTCTTAAACCCCACGATAATAAAAAAAGTGAAATGTCCAATAGGGTTAATTGATTATCGAGTATCTGCCATATGACCCATGTTAATCTTAGAAACACCTATTCATTTTGTGATAAGAAGCATTTGGCTGATGGTGCAACTAAGAATCTGCTAGAATAAGCATAAAATGGTCCCCATGCAGCTAATCTCTCTGGATATAGAGTCAGGGTAGAGCCACCTGTGAATAGGGAAAAATCTAGATGAAATATTAAGTTTTAGGGAAACAATATGACCATGAGAAAAGTGAATGTGACCACCTCAAGGTATGTAGGGAATTTTCTAAGACAAAAGAAATTAATGTGAATACAGCCTCAAGGAATTTAGGTAATAAATGAAATTTCAAGGAAATAATTTTCTTTAACTGTGGGGGAGTTGTAACATCTAATTAACACTGTTGATCCAAAATTTGGGGAAAGCTAAGATTAAATTGAAAGAACTTGTAAATTGTTGGACCCCATTGGGAAATTCGAAAGTTTTGGTGACAAAATTATGAATAATTGGATTCCAATTCCAGTTTAGTTAGACTGGAATTGATTGGTTCCAAACTAGGGGACAACTTGATTAAGAACAGATGGTGGAAATAGTCGAAGGAGTATATATATAGGTGTGAGTGGAGACAAAATTTTCTCAATTCTATTTATAAATCTTCTCCTCTCCATAGCATCATCTTCTGAAGACGTATTAAAAAAGAAGGGGATGCAGATGGAGAAAGCTTTATATGTCGCAACAGAGGTATGAATTTAAGTCTGGTGGTGAAGAAATTGAGGAACTGCTGCCAGTAGAAAAGAGGCTTTAGTGATTTGAACAGGCTAAACTGACAAGGATAAGGGAGCAAGGTGAGTTTCTGCACCCCACCTTCTGACTGATAAACATTATGGTGTGATATTGCCAGTAATGTGCTGATTGTTTAACAGTGGGTAGTTGTTGAACGGTTATTTGGAGTGATGCACTTATAACCAAAATTTGCATTGTATGCATGGTATGGGAAGGAACCATAAACGAGATAGAAGAGTTTAGGATTGGAAAAAAATGGGAATTTCTATTAGATACCGCCATATGGTGTTTCTGAGTGCAAATCGTGATGTGCAAAGCTCCAGGCTTTGTGGAGGGGATACTACTGTGTTCGAGCATCAAAGTTAGGAATGGTGTAATGGAGGAATGAACGGAGGAATAGGGAAATTAGAATTCTGTTAAGATTCCACCATTTAGGATTGTTGGGATCAAATCATGATAAGTGAAGCTTTGGGCCTTGCGGAGAGAGGGGACACTTCGGTGTTCGAACATTAAGTTGATACGTGAAACAGGTCCTTTGGGATGACACTATGAAGACAATATGTAGGTTCTATAGAGCATTACAGTGATGGCAGTTAGTAGGCTCTATAAGGCGAAGCTGCGACAACGGTATAGTCCTTCGAGGTGCACCTCTAAAAGGTTTAAGGTGTAAGACCATAGGTCAGTTATGGAAACCAATAGTAGTCAATCGAGATAGTAAACACGGGGTAGTCCGTTAGGACAATAAACATGGGGTAGCCCACCGAGACAGTAAATACGGGATGGTCTGCCGGGAAAGTAAACATGGAAAATTCTGCTATGGCGTAAAACATGAGTGATGTCAAGGGTAAAAAGTGAGTTTGGTGTGTCAAGAGAATATAGACTGCTAGAATAATGAGTGATGCCAAAGCTATGTCTCAAAACCAAACAAGGTGAATAGAAAAAGAGGCTTCTTAGATTTGGTGGTATTCATAGGATACACAAATACTAGTTCGCCAGGAAGGCTGAAGATTTCACACAATTTAAGCAGGCACGGATTAATCTACAATTAAACACAATCATATATTGTACGCTAACAAAATTTTAGTAGAATGGTTAAGTTGGCTGTTCAGGGTCTTTATAAGAGTAAATGAATGCCCAATGTTGAATGACTAGTAATGTCCTTTAGAGGATAGTGAAAAGCGAAGGTCAAATATAGCTAGGAAGAATGGAAAAGATCTTGTTTCATGAGCTCTAGTACACCAAGAAAACGAGAACATTAAAATCTAGTAAAGACCACAGATATAGCAATTTCTTGGGTAATCGCCATTCGTCGCTTGCCAGAAATAATGAATGTGATTGTCACAGAGAATAATTCGAAGCTGGATGTCTCACATTTTTCTTAAATTCTACATGATGACCTCATTAAGTCTTCTCAAACTTACAAGATTTCTGCTTGAATGCAAGTTAGTTAAAGATTTAGAAATTGAGAGGGACCAAGCCAGACTTCGCTCAGTGCTAGGTGAAACGTCCCAACCATACATATATATGGAGGGGCACCCATAGAGGTTCTGCCCCAGGGTTAAGTTGTTATTTTATGTTATTGAGTCTTTTCCAAAAAATTTGTAATCAGCCAATGGAAACAAAGCCTTAAAGTTTTATTACTAGTTTAATACAAATTTTTTAACTGTGTAATCAAATCAAAATAGAAACTTTGTGAAGTCATTTGATTTAGTGTAGCATCCAATAACTAGACTTGGTGAACGAGTCGGGCAGAGGGTGTTACAAAAGTCCCATTGAGCGTTATTGCTTAGTGTATGGTTTGTTTATTCTGTGTGTAGGTATTAGGGAATCTCAAACTCTCGAGGATTGATTCACCATCCAAATCATAGCTCTTGGCTCAACAAAGTTTGTATAGTTCATTTATGTTTTGATATATGGCATGTACCTAGAAATTGAGTCAATTCTGTATATTATGAGATCATGTTGATATTTAGATTAGTAATGGTTAATTGATATGGCCAAATGGTAATATGCATGTTAGGTTTTGAGATAGTTAAATTTGAAATGATTTTGACATGCAAATATAATCTTAGGTTGGATGTATGAATAGGTACCAAATGGTCAAAAGGTTAAAATGTGGAAATTACCAAAATTAACAAAGTAAAAGTGATGTGTTGTATAATGTTCATGTATATGTATTGTTAAAATGGTTAGAAATGGGCATATGGATATGTTATTTTGCTTCAATGACTGAATTGAGGGGATGTTGGATCTGGTTCCCTAAGTGTAGTATTTTCTTCTAAGTACACTTGTAATTTTTCGAACAGATTGGTTAATAAAATTATTCATGAATTACATTAATACTTTTTATATTTTCCTCACATGGTTTTTGCACGCAAAGCAAAATGGAAGCAAATGTTGCTCTCTGGTTGTCTAATGTTTAACTAATACTAAGTATTATTACGTGGTCAGATCATAATATAGAAAGAATGTTACATTAATAGACGAACCTAAACATCTCTTTAGTCTAATCAGAAATAAGCAAACCGATCAAAAGACAAATATGTTGTCTATCAAGTTCAATTGAGGAGATGCTTTGTTTTGGGCATCGGAGCGGATGACTCCCAGGAGATAGAGATATAGATGTGACTAATTGGGCTGACAGTACATCGAATAGGACCCAAGTAGAATAGATCTCAAATTTGTTTATGGATTTTTTCACTTATGACATTCATAGTCTGGCATACCTAAATCCCTAGTGGATGATGAACTCTGTATGAGTGAATCATACACTTTGATGTAAGTAAAAACTTGAGTTTGAATAGATAAGAAACTGAAAACTAGTGCATTGGATGTACAACTTTTGTAATCTGTAGTGTCATTCACAAAAGTGGAATTCAAAACTTGAGACATGGGTAAATGATATCCTCTCATTGGCATTACATGATTGATGAAAAGTAAACGTGGTCATGGGTCGTTCGTCTTTGTGATGGATGACTTGATCACTATTTGATACTGATTGGCTTTTCATGAAGGAAGATGTAATGGTTACCATGAGATAAAATAAGATCATATTAGGGGAATAGATATTATCCCAAAGATATTAAGGATATCCTATAAAGGTAACACACTTATGACAAGGTCATTGGGTGAGCACTAATCGAGTTGATATCGTTGGGGAAAGCTCAGTCACGATACTATAGTGGAATGACTTTTGCATGTTTATATAAAGACGAATTGATTGTGACTTTTAATAATGGAATTGCAATATTTAGAAATCACAATCTTATTTTTAATGGATGAATTTCAAATAATATTTATTTTATCAAACCAAAGATGTACATACTGATTGAGACTGAAATATCGAATAATAAACATAAAACTTCTCACTCTAATGAGGCATACCTTTGGCATTTGAGACTTGGTCATATTAACCAAGAAAGAATCACTAGACTTTTGAAAGATGACATCCTAAGATTGCTTAAAGAAATCAATCTTCCACAATGTGAATTTTGCTTGAAAGGTAAGATAACTAAGAAATTTTTTAATTCGAAAGGAACGAGAGTCGTCAAAACCCTAGAACTTGTGTACATTGGCGTATGAGGTCCCATGAGCATCAATGCAAGAAGTGGTTACAAATATTATGTAACCTTTATGGATGATTATTTTAGATATGGGTATGTATACCTAATACACCGCAAGAGTGAAACCTTTGATAAATTCAAAGACCGTAAAAGTGAAACCTTTGATAAATTCAAGGAGTTTTGTGCAAAAGTGAACAAACAACTAGGTTTACCCATAAAGGCACTTCATTCTAATTGAGGTGGAGAATATTTATCAGATGAGTTCTTAGGTTACCTCATAGAGAATGAGATTCTATCCTAATTAACCGCATCAGGCAGTCCACAATAGAATGGCATGGCAGAGAGAAGGAATCAAACGTTGTTAGAAATGGTATGTTTGATGTTAATTCAAAGCTACCAAATATCTTTTTGGGGATATGTGATACAAACGACTTGCTATATTCTGAATGATGTGCCAACTAAGGTAGTATTGAAAACTCTATGAATTATGGCATGGCAAGAAGCCGAATCTTAATCACTTAAGAATTTGGGGATATCCAACCCATGTATTGGAAAAATATGTGACGAAGTTGGACGCACAGACAAAACTGTGCAAGTTTGTAGGATATCTGAAAGGAAGAAAGGGTGGTTTGTTCTATAACCCAAAAAAGAAAACTATAATAGTAGACCTGCAAACCTCGAAAGGAACAAAAAAAGTTGGACTCACGAACACAAAATTACATGAATGGCTTCAAACCTTGAAGTAAAGAGGTACTCAAGGAACTTTCGAGAAATATACAAAACCCTATAAAAATGGTTCCAAGATCAACTCCTAATAATAGACTTGCAAACAATGAGAAACATAGGGTGCTTCGTCACAGTGGGAGGGGCTTTCATAAGCTTGAGTTCTTCCAATCTAGTAGAAGTGTTTTTAGCACTAAGTCTATCGAACAGGAAGATGATGACCCACTCACGTATGATAAAGCAATTCAGACTGCTAATTCCAAGCTTTGCGAAATAGCTATGAAAGCAGAGATGGATCCTATGGACTCCAACTCAGTATGAGAACTTTTAGAATTTTGAATGGGATAAAACTTATATGATGTACGTTGATCTACAAGAGGAAAAGAATTGTGGATGGAAAAATGGAAAATTATAAGGTTAGACTTGTAGAAAAAGGTTATACTAAAAAAAAAGGTATCAATTATGAAGAAGTCTTCCTCCGGTTGTCATGCTCAAGTCAATTCGCATATTGTTATCCATTTTAGTGGTTCTATATTATGATATTTGGCAAATGGATGTTAAGAAAATGTTTTTAAATGGCTATCTTGAAAAGAGCATCTCTATGATGCAACCCATCGGATATATAGCCAAAAGAAACGAGCATAAAGTTTGCAAAATGCTTATATCCATATATGGACTTAAGCAAGCATCCCACTCATAGAATCAAAGATTTGATTAAATGATCAAGACTTTTAGATTTAAAAGAAATGTAGATAAATTTCTATTTATAAACGTTTAGGGGATAGAAAGGTGGTCTTTTCGTTCTATATGTTGATGACATTCTACTATTTGGGAATGATGTAAGGACACTATCATTGGTTAAATTGTGGTTAACCCAACATTTAGCATGAAGGACATGAGAAAAAATAATTTTGTTCTAGGCATTTAAATCTTAAGGGATCGAAAGAACAAAGTGATAGCACTACTTCAGGCTTGATACATAGACATGATATTAGAGTGCAATGCAATGACCTATTCGAAGAAGGGAAATCAACCTTTCGTATTGGGATTTCATCTCTTTTTGGAGGACTATCTTAAGATAACAAAAGAAAGATAGAACATGAAAAAGATTCCTTATGCTTTGGTAGTAGGAAGTCTTATGTATGCTATGCTTTGGTAGTAGGAAGTCTTATGTATGCTATGTTATGTACATGCCTATGTATCTATTTTGCTGTGGGGTTGGTAAGTCGATATTAGGCGAATCCAAAACCAAGACACTAGCAAGCAATTAAGCATATACTCAAGTATTTACAGAGAACAAGAGATCATATGCTTGTGTATTGTGGAGGAGATTTTAGTCCTATCAGATATATTGGTTTTGACTTCCAAACGTGTCGGGATTCGAAAAAATCAATGATGGTTTGTATTTTTATCCTAAACGGCGGGTCTATGGTGTGAATAAGCGTTAAGTAAGGTTGCACTGCTAACGTCACTATGGATAGTCGAATATGAGGTATGGAAAAGCTATGGAATTGTAACAGTGTCGATATAGCTAAAGCTCAAAGAAACCACATAAGGACAAAGCACATTGATACAAAGCATCATAAAGGAGATAGTAGTGTTTGGCGGAATAGTGGATGTAGTCAAATATCACATCCAAGGACAAACCCTAGGGATTTGTTTTGCCAAGACTCTACCAGCTAGAGAGCTCTTCGAAAAACATATGGAGGGGCATAGGAATGTGAAACATGAATTATTTGCTTCACTAGGGCAAGTGGGAGACTGTTGGATCTGATGCCTTAAATGTAGTATTCTCATCTAAGTACACTTGTAATTTTTCAAACAGATTGATTAATAAAATTATTCATTAATTACATCCATACTTTGTATACTGTCCTCGCATGGTTTTTACACGCAAAACAAAATGGACGCAAATGTTGCTCACTAGTTTTCTAATGTTTAACTAATATTAATGAGCTGTCATAATATGACATGTCAAATTAGGCCCCTCATTACACTTAACGAGATTATTTCTAAGCAATTTATATGCTTTTACGCTACTTTTGGGACTCAAAATGGCCAAATGCACTATCGAGAACTTAATGGCTAATTGAGTGTTGTAGGGAAACATCGGAGGCAACATTACCTTAGTTTAGACTTAGTTTTCTCTAGGTTTTCTCTTAGCTTTTCTTCCTCTTCTTCTAGGGGTCCTTATTTTCACTTTCTTTGCTATAGATTTTACATTTCCCAACAACTTTTCTTCTTGTTTTAGTTGTTCTTAGTGTTAGTTAAGTTAGTTATCACTGTAGCTTAAGTTTATTTGCACATTCCCTGTACCTTGGTTGTAAGACATTTTCAAATTTAGTTTAATGTATTTTAGTTTATTTTACTCTGTATTTGTTAAAGTTTGTTCCTTTTAGGTTTATTGCTTTAGATTTTCTTACTTAATGCTTCTATTTACAAGCCTTTTCAGTTTTCTTGCATAAAAATCTCAACTTTTATATTTATCTCAAGCTTTTCTTTAATGGCTTCTTTACTTTTTTATTTTCATGGTTGTTAGTTTTATTTCTAGCATGAGTAGCTAAACTTTAAGGGGGTTGTTTGATGGAGATATGGTCAGTTGATTTTTGGATGAAAGACCAAATTGTAATAAATTGGACTAATTTGAATGAACTTAAAAACTTTGGATTGACGACCCTAAAGGAACATTAAGGCAAGTGAGACCGAGAGGAGATCTTGTTGGGCACTAATTTGTTAGTCCTGGGTTAACCGGTGAGATCGAAAGATAATCTAGATTAATTTGTCTAACTTGGTAAAGTGAAGACCAAAAGGTAAAATAGAGCTATTTTCTGAGTTTAAGAGATTTGGATCCCTAATTCAAGGATTAGTGAACCACATCAATTTCAACCAACCACCATTTCTTATTTAATTGTTAATTTTGTAACTTTGAATGTTTTATAATTTAGTCCTCTCTAGCTAGATAGTAAATTAGATTAATTTCTCTTAACTTCATGATTTGTCGTAATATAGATATTTGTGATTAGTTGATTAGACACTTTATTTTACAAGCACATTATTTAAAAATTGTTCAATCCACTGTTCTCTTGGGTTCGATCTTGGAATACTCTAGTGTTCCATTTTAAGACTACAAACACTACAATCGATCTGTCACACTTGTAGTAAAGTCGTGTTTTTTATATTGTATTTTAATTCTCGAGTGCCGATTCTTATCTGTCTCTCATCGATCAAGGGAGAGGCAGTCAAGTTGTTTTCGTCATTGCCGAGGAGTCGGTGCTATATTTAGTGATTTTTATTTGATTGTTGCATGCTTGTTAGGGAGATAATTAGTGAATGTTAAGTTTATAGATATGAAAATTTATTTTTATTTTTATACTTTTTTTAATTTTGTTTTGTTGATTGTTGATTGATAGTCATATTTAATGACGATTATAGGTGGCCTAAAGGTCCATTCGTGTATGATGTGGATGGTACTTCAACGCCTAACTGGGATGATTACGGCCCTTATAGGACACAAGGATATGATCCTTCTTATGATTCGTATAGTTATGCATGTTTGGTGTTTAAGAACAACCTAGGATGGGAAGGTAGTTACCTAACATATGACATGTATTCCTTGTATTTTTACAAGAATGAGGGTGCGTATTGGGGAAAGCCTAATGAAGATCAATACCAAACCACTTGGAGTAGCACATTTGAGGCTAGTATGTCAGAGTGCCAAGAAAACTTGCAAGCCATACAGAATCAGTTGGACTTTGTGTTAGAGGCCGTCAAACATCGAGTTAGGGAGCAAGCTCCGGTGGATGAGTGTGTCAAACCAGACATTGTTGAAGTTAAGGAGGAGGGCCCCTATACCATTGTTGAAAAAGAATACTTGAAGGTTAATTGTCAGCAAGAGATAGTGATCATAGAATTGAGTAAAACATTGGGCGTTAAAGAAGAAATCTTTGACTATAGAGAGGCAAGTGTGAAGGAATCGCCACACTTCTTGGATGTTTTAGATGAAACCTATGAAAAGAACCAGTCGAAGAAGTGCTCCAAAATAGGTATATTCAAATGGAGTTGAGTTTGTGATCCCAGAATTGATGATCCCTCAGAAGGTGCAATGGAGTGGATTCATTTTCAGTGAGAATTGGCTCAAAATGTACATATTGAAATGGCCTAATCAAGGTGGTATGTTCATTTTCTGAAGAAGGCCCTTAATAACCCGAAGATGAACAGGAGAATGGTCAAAGTCTCGAGAACTTCGTGTAAGTTCCACTTTGGGGGCATGACATATCGCCGGAGAGTGATTTTAAATTCAAACTTATTTTGTAAATAATTAAACATATCGAGCTAAGACTCCATTTAATTTTCTTATTTACTTTAACTTTTAATTTCTTGCATTAGTAGATTTAGGATTTATAGGATTTAATTTTGTGTAGTTAGAAGTTAGGATGAAATTTTGGGAAACTTTTGGGAACCATACAGTGGTATCACGACCCCCAATGGTGGATATCACGATACCCAGAACATTTTCAAAATTGCGGTACCAAAATTTCATGGATATCATGATACCTAACCCTTAGTATCGTGATACCCCTATTGAGTTCTGTAAAATACCCATTTTGGGTATCACAACATACATGCTTTCAAGGTTAAAACCCTTTAACCCCTTAAAAGTTACCAACTTTACTTCATTTTCAAATCCTAACTGTTAGACTTGTTTTTAGCTTCTTTTGTTATTTGTGTTTGCTTTTCTTTGTGTGTTTGTTTGTTTTTCTATGCAAGCCAACCACTTGAAGATTAAGTTCAATGATAAAGAATGAATGTCGAACAGGATCATAAAGTTTGTCCAAGTTGCAGATTTGATTTAGAGCTCTAGACATTCGGAAAGAAACTTGGATTTTGACACAACCTGAAACACAATTGAATCCAAGTCAGATAAAACAACCAAAATAAATAAAATAGAATAATAAATCAAAACTTATAACAGAAAAGAAGAAAATAAAGAAGATAGATAGAACGTGGCGTGTAGAAGTCTTAAGAAGCCTTGAAAAAAGAAGAATCCACTACCTCTGTAACAGCCCTATTTCGACCCTAATCGGACATAGTGGTTTCAAGACCACAAATTCGAGTTGGAAAAATATTTTTATATTATTTTGTGTGTTTATTATGTGTGAATTTGATTGTGTGAAATTTTCGTGTTTTAGTTTTATCATTTGAGTGACCAATTAAAGAAAAATGGCTTAATCGCGTAAAATGAAAAATTGGCTAGTTAATGTGTAAAGTGTTAAATTGCTAATGTCTTTTTAATATGGATTCCTTAATAGGTAATAAACCCACTATTAAGTGAGTGGGTGATAATGGTCAAGAATGACCTTGTATTATAAAGTATAAATATTTAGAANCAAAGGTTAATAAGGTAAATTAATAATATGTTAATATATGTTAACTAATATCAAATTATAATTCATTAGTCATCATCTTCCTAAGGCCGAAACTAAAGAAAAGTGAAAAAAGAGAAAAACTCAAGCAAGGTTCGGCCATTGAAAAAGCTTGATTCAAGGTTAGTTTTATTTCGGTTTTTGATAAATTTTACGTTTTTGAGATAATTGCTTCGAATACTTCAAAAACCCATGTATTAATTTTGTGAATTGTTGATGATTTTGAAATGTACCATTGATGAATGTTTGAGCTTTATGATGTTAGT
>JABFAF010268490.1:0-10193 GCA_013677275.1 Gossypium schwendimanii | reverse complement strand
TATATATCTGCTGATTAGGTTATGAATTTTGATAACCAATAACTGAGCTTCCAAATAAAAAAAAATAACTAATGTTTGACTTAACTAAAAAAATATATTTTAACCAAATTGATTTAATTAAATTAATCGGTTGAATTGATTGAAGCAATTTTAATCGAATTTTACCCTCTCCTAGGCATGAAGATGAGGCAAAAGGACAAAAGTTGAAGGACAAATCGAGGAAAACTTTAATCCATAGCACTAATACCTCGTTTAGTTATTAGTGTAATAACATGAGGAAAATGCTTATTACATATGTATTATAATTATTATACAAAGATTAAAGAATAGTTAGTGCAAATTTGATTAAAAAAATTAGAAAAAAAATGAATTTCGAGTTAATTGAATTAAGTTATTTGATCTTTTCGAGTCAACTTGAATAATTAATTCAATTTTCGACTTCGAGTCAAATTGAATTTTACAATTCGAGTTCGAATAACTCAACGTTATGGCCAAATATGGGAGTGTTACGAAGACGGGTTTTGAAACTGATGATACTTCGATAAAACTATGTTTAGTTATTTGATAAAAAGTCCAGGTATTATAAAACATGTTCATTACTGAAGCTGTTATAAGTTGTTCTTTAAAGTTAACCATTTATTTCGCAGCAGAAGTTTGGAAATTGTTTAAAATAAAACCAAGCTTGTGTTTAAGAAAAAATATTTGTTAAAACCATTTGTTTGCGTAATGTTTTGTCAACGTTGCGGAAAAGAAAGCAAAACGAAATCCAAAACCAAACGTTAAAACCATATAGTCCATAGAGTCCCAAAAATTACAAACTCTCAAGAAAACCAGATTTTAAATTAAAATCATTATTACTAAATAAAAACAAATCTTAGTCGAGTGGTCACCGCTAAGCCTCCGCCACACCGATCCGCCTAAGTCTGTGGATTACCAAGAACAGAATAGACAAACAGATGTGAGTTTTCGCATACTCAGTATGTAACCCAACAGAAAGTCATGCAACATACACAGAATTTCACATACAGTCAGATACAGATTCAGACCTAAATCTATGACAAATACAGTTAGTAGAATCAAATAAGCAGAATAGATATACAGAATCCTACCCCCATCCTCTACACACCATATAGTGTCGATGCGACACATGATAGAATAATATGCAATCAAGCTACTAGAATATAGGCGAAATGTCGTCGTACTGACCACTTCCTCCACATATGCAGATCTCACCCCAAACATAGAAACAGAATACAAAATTAACATGCTTAACATGCCTGTATACAGATAACATATATATACTCAAACAAAACAGTCAGACATACACATCAGTGTCCTACTCAGATTAGACTAGCAGATTATTAGATCACAAGAATTAGGGTTTGGTTAGCCCTTACTGGCCCTACGGTAGGCCCACAATCGATCAGAACGACTAGTGCGACCTTAGGAAAAATTTTGAAATTTTGGGCCCACATGCCCGTGTAGGCCAACACGCCCAGACTAGCCTTGCCCGTGTGGCCCACACGACCTAGCCCAAAACCCACAAGCCCATGTGGCATGCCCATGTGGGCCCACATCCCAATCTGACCTAGCCCATGTGGCCCACCCACACGACCTAGCCCAAAACCCACAAGCCCATGTGGCATGCCCATGTGGGCCCACATCCCAATCTGACCTAGCCCATGTGGCCCACACGACCACACTCATTCCGTCACATAGCTGTGTCTTGTGCACAGCCACGCCTTCGTCAGTCACACGACCATGTCTCGCACATGGCCAACCATACGCCCATGTGGCATCGATAGACTCCATTTTTGGCTTTTGCCGAAGCTGAATTTTTTGTGTTAGGAGTACACTCCTGGTACAGTTTCGAAGCAATCGCGCCCCTAATATGAACAGAACCCTCAACAATAGCAACCTCAAAACTTCACTACGCAACTAAAGGGTCTCGAATTCCCTGAGAAACACCTATCAAAATGGTATAACAAATCAGCCCAAAACACCCACAGAAACTAAAGCATACACAACAACTCCCTCAACCCATATCAAAATCTTACTTACGAAGCACACGAATGGATCAAAAATCGAAGGAAGAAATAAGACTGAAATCAAAAAAGAAAAGAAAATAAATTGATAGTGGAAAAGAGAAGAAAACGTCAGAGAGAGAAAGGAAAAAAATAGAGAAATTAAAATAAAAATTCAAACTAATTCCCATAATATCTCAACCCCTATATTATCCCACTACTAACCGACCCACTAACTCTCAACTACCTCAAAATTCTACTTCCACCGAACCTTTATCACGCAACCATCGCAAAAATTAACATCCATGCTCGTACAAGGATTCGAACACGAAACCTTAGGACAAGCTAACTCCTTACCATTCGAACCAACAAGCTCATTCTAATATGAGTTTACAAACAATTTAATATAAGCTCACCCAACAAGGATAAAGCTTGGATCAAGAAAATAACAAAAATTTCCAAAAATAGGACTTGAACCTAAGACCTCATACACACACCTAGAACACTTAACCATTGAAGCAGATACACATTTGTGTCAAGTTTCACAGAAACAAAATTAAATTATTCAGGGCGTTACAACTCTAACCCCTAAAAGAAATTTTGGCCTCGAAATTTACCTAATCCGAATAGATGAAGATACTGCTGACGCATCGAGTCCTCAAGTTCTCACGTGACTTCCTCAGAACCATGATTCTGCCACGGAACCTTCACTAACAGTATGGACTTCCTCCTCGGAACCTTAACATCTCGATCCAAAATCTAAACCAACTCCTCTTCAAACGTCAAATCCTGTCTAACCTCAATCTCCTCAACAGAAAAAATACGAGATGGATCAGACTGATACCACCTCAACACCCAGATGTGAAACACATTATGGATACGGTCTAACTTCGAAAGTAGCTCTAACTGATAAGCAATCAATCCCACAAGCTTCAGAGTCCGATATGGCCTAATGAACCTAGGACTTAACTTGCCCTTATGACCGAATGTCATAGATTTCTTCCACGGAGATACCTTAAGAAATATGAAATCACACATAGCATACTCGATATCCCACCTTTTTAGATCCGCATAAGACTTCTGTCTATCATAAACTGCCTTCAGACGATCCCGTATTAATCTAACCTTATCTTCAGTCTCGAAAACCAACTTAGGACCCAAAACTCCTCGTTCGCCCAACTTAGTCCAGCATAGCGGAGTACGAAACTTACGACCATACAAAGCCTCGTAAGGTGTCATCTGGATGTTAGATTGAAAACTATTGTTATAGGGAAACTCAGCTAACGGCAGAAAATCCTCTCAACTACCTCAAAAATTAATCACAACTCTGAAACATATCCCCTAATAACTGAATCACCCTCTCAGACCAACCATCGGTCTGAGGATAGAACGCAGTACTGAAGTCTAATCTCAAAACCAAATCTTCGTACAGTTTCTTCTAGAATCGAGAAGTGAAGCAAGGATCCCTATCAGATATTATCAAAATCGGAACCCCATGCAGTCTCAAAATCTCAGAAATATAGAGCTTCACTAACTTTTACAGAGAATAGTTTGTCTGAATCAGAATAAAATGGGTGGACTTGCTCAATCAGTCCACGATGACCCAAACATAATCCTTCTTAGTAGGTGTTAAAGGCAACCTACTAATGAAGTCCATCGTCAGTCGATCCTATTTCCACAAGGGAATCTTAATAGGTTGTAATAAACTCGAAGGCAACTGGTGTTCAGCTTTAACTTGCTAGCATGCCAAACAATGAGTAACAAAATCTGTTACCAACCGTTTCAAACCTGGCCACCAGTACAGTTCACGAAGATCCTGATACATATTATTACCCTCGGGATGTATAGCATAAGGGCTACTATACGCCTATATCAAAATCGACTATCTCAGATCTGAATCGTTCGACACATAAACCTCCCCTCAAAAACACAGAACTCCATCCTTATTCAGTCCAAAATCAGATGTGCTGCCACTTTCAACTTGATGAAACCACAACCCCAGAGACTCATCCCCTAACTGCTTTTCTCGAATCTTCCCAACCCAAGTCTACTTAACTTGCAACTTGGCTAACAGACCCCGATCATCGAGTAGACTAAGACGAGCAAACATTATTCTTAAATCTGTTATGGCTCTACGACTAAGAGCATCGACCACCACATTGGCCTTGCCAGGATGATACTCTATCGTGCAATCATAATCTTTGAGCAGCTCAACCCATCGACGCTGTCTAAGATTCAACTCCTTTTGAGTAAGAAGGTACTTGAGGCTCTTGTGACCGGTGTAAATGATACACCTCTCACCATACAGATAGTAACTCCAGATCTTCAAAGCAAATGCCACAGCAGCTAACTCAAGATCATGCGTCGGATAATTCCCCTCATGTGACTTAAGCTAACGGGACGCATAAGCCGCAACCTTACCATCTTACATCAATTTACATCTTAAACCGACGTGTGACACATTCTTTTAAACTACAAACTCTCTACCAGATTCAGGCTAAGCCTGAGTCAGAACAAATTTGAGCTTCTCAAAGCTCAATTGTTGCACATTAGTCCAAACGAAAGGAGCAGTCTTACGTAAAAGCTTAGTCAGAGAAGCTACAATAAGTGAAAACCCCTCAACAAACCTCTGATAATAACCTGCAAGACCTAGAAAACTGTAGATCTCAGAGACGTTTCTAGGCTATTTCTAATCAAGCACAACATCAATCTTTCTAGGATTAACCTGGATCCCTTCAGTCGAAACCACATGCCCTAAAAATGTTACCTCTCGCAACCAGAACTCACATTTACTCAACTTAGCATAGTGTTGTTTCTCTCGAAGTATCTAAAACATTACCCTAAGATGCTCATCATGCTCGTCCTTAGTCTTAAAGTACACCAGAATATCGTCGATGAAGACTATGATGAATTGATTCAGATACGGCTGAAAAAATTAGTTCATCAAATCCATTAATGTAGCCAAAGCATTCGTCAAATCAAAGGGCATAACTAGAAACACATAGGGCCCATAACGAGTCCTAAATGTCGTTTTATGAATATCAACTTCCTTAACCTTAAGTTGATGATACCCAAAATGAAAATCTATTTTCAAAAATACTGGAGCCCTACGAAACTGATAAAATAGGTCGTTGATCCTCGAAAGTAAGTACTTATTCTCCACAGTCAGTTTATTCAGTCGAAGCACATCCTCATGGTACCATCTTTTTTTTTACAAACAGAATCGGTGTCCCCATGGAGACATACTATGATGAATGAAAGCACAATCCAAAAGCTCTTGAAGTTGAGCCTTCAGCTCTGTAAGCTCATTCGGTGCCATACGGTAAGGAGCGATAGACACCGAAGTTGTACTCAGTAGAAGCTTTATGTCGAACTCAACTTCTCAATTCGGAGGTAAACCCGATAACTCCTCAAAAAAATCTAAAAATTCCCTCACTATTTTGATATCCTCGATAGAAGAGTCCCCAGAAATAGAAACACTAACGTAGGCCAAATACACCTCATACCCTTTTCGAACCAATTTCTCAGCCACTAGAGCGGAGATCATATTTGATAAGTAATCTTGGTGCTCACCGATCACAACCACTTCAATATCATCCTTGATTCACAGAACATCCCTCTTAGCTGTGCAGTCCAAACTAACTTGGTGCTCAACTAACCAGTCCATACCTAGAATTAAGTCGAACTTCCCAAACGGTAGCTCCATCAGATTTTCCAAAAACACAGCCCCTTGTACTTCCAACAGAACATTCCTATAAAGTCTACTTACCCAAACAGACTGTCCCAACGGACTCAGTACAATAATTTCGCCAGAAGTTCACTCAACTAAAATCCCCAACTTCTCAGAAATAGTACCACCTACATAAGAGTGTGTCGAGCATATATTTTTTTAAAGCAGTATATGAAGCATCAAAAATTAAAAACGTACCCGTGATCACATCAGGGGCGTCTCTATCCTCTCGACATTGAACAGTAAAAATTAGTGCAGGCTGCCTCACCTCTGTCTAATTAAAACCTCTGCCCGATACTCTCTATCCTTGACTCATACCATTACCACCCATTGCCGGTCCATGACCCTTAGGTGGCTGTTGTACTACCCTATAAGGCTAAACAGAACCCGATCCCATAGCTTGCATCTGATCAACACAATGTGGACACTCTATAATTCAGTACTTTAATGACGTACACAGCAGACAAGCCCCTAATCTCCTCTAACACTCGCCTGGATAGCACCTACCACAACCATCACAAGACTGAATCCCAGTAGGAGCAACAGAAACTCCCACTCTAACAGGCCCATCAAGTCTAACCCATTTCTTAGGCCTCTAAACAGAACTAAATGGCTCCAAATCCCTCCTATTCTTGCCTCTCTCAAGATCTCTATTCTAGCGCTCTACACGCTTAACCTCCTCGGTAATCTTCGTCTTATCCACAAAAATAGTGAACTCACTCTCCCTCTGCAGAGCAATCAAAACCCTCAGACTACTCCTCAAACCGTCCTCAAAACAGATACATTTCTTATACTCGGATACCACCATACCTTCAAGCGTAGCGGCTCAATCTCAAAAACTTGGCCTCATACTCAGCGACAAACTTATCACCTTCCGTGATATTCATAAACTCACGCCTATGAGCATAAACATAACTCGCGCCTACATATTTTCCATAGAAGGCAGTCTTAAAATAGTCCCAGTTCAGATGATCTGGTTGAGTACCCTCTTCAACTGACAACCACCAATGATAAGCTTCGTCAAGAAGCAGAGAAACTGCACCATTCAATTTCTACTCAAGAGTGCAGTCAATGTCGTTCATAATCCTCTCAGTGACCTCCAACTAATACTAGGCCACATTAGGGGCGATTCCAGTGACGCCCTTAAACAGCTCAGCTCTATTAGACTAGAGTCGTTTAGTTAATAACCCATGGCCCTCAGATCCAGAATAGGGTCCAACAACCTTTTTCAAAACCCTCAACATAGCTTGCAATAGTGCGCTGTCCCTAGCCGATCGGCTTTTAGACCTAATCTCAGTAGCAGGTGAAATCGGTGTCTAACTCGTGTCTAAATTCGACATACTGCTCTGAGAGAAAGACTCAGCTCGAGCCTCCTATGGAGCTCATTGTGCCCACAAATACCACGACCACGAATTCTACGAACGCTAATTGTATTTTTAGTTTTATCTACATTAAAAATTTTATGCATCAGTTCTAGTGTTTATTAACAGATATTTTATGCTTAAATTATCAAAAGTTCAAAAGTATTTTAGAGGTTCTAGTCTCTAACCAACTCAGTACAGTTTCAAAAAGTACTAACTACAATGTTTTTTAAATTCAGAGATACTTACAGGATCGACGTCGGAGACTCAGTGTACCACATACTTACTTAAAATAATTCAAGTTATTTTGAAAATCCAGTTCTTTTTTAAAACATAATTTTGGAACCCAAAATTCATAGCTCGAGTTTTGTAACCTGGCTCTGATACCACTAAATGTAACACCCCAAACATGGGTTAGACGTTATGGTCGAACCTGGGAGTGTTACAAAGAAGGGTTTTAAAATCGACGATACTTCGATAAAACCATGTTTAGTTATTTGATAAAATGTCCAGGTATTATAAAACATGTTCATTATTGAAACCGTTATAAGTTGTTCTTTAAAGTTAACCATTTATTTCGTAGTGGAAGTTTGGAAATTGTTTAAAACAAAACCAAACTCGTGTTTAAGAAAAAAGCCATTTGTTAAAAACATTTGTTTACGTAATATTTTATCAATGTTGCGGAAAAGAAAGCAAAACAAAATCCAAAACCAAAGGTTAAAACCATACATTTCACAGAGTCCCAAAAATTATAAACTCTCAAGAAAATCAGATTTTAAATTAAAACCATTATTACTAAATAAAAATATATCTCAGTCGAATGGTCACCGCTGAGCCTTCGCCGCACCGATCTGCCTAAGTTTGTGGATTACCTGAACAGAACAGACAAACATATATGAGTTTTCGTAAACTCAATGTGTAACCCAATAGAAATAGTCATGCAACATACACAAAATTTCATATACAGTCAGATACAGATTCAAACCTAAGTTCATGACAGATACAGATAGCAGAATCAGATAATCAGAATAGATATACAGAATCCTACCTCATCCTATACATACTAACTTCGACCATCCTATCACACCATATAGGGTTAAAAACAACCACCCATCGCAACACACCATATAGTATCGATACGACACATGACAAAATAATATGTAATCAAGCTGCCAAAATATAAGTGAAAGGTTACTGTAATGATCACTTCCTCCACATATGCAAATCTCACCCCAAACATAGATATAGAATACAGAATTAACATGCTGAACATACCCGTATACAGATAACATATATATACTTAAACAGAACAGTTAGACATACACATCAATGTCCTACTCAGATTAGACTATTAGAATATCATATCCCAAAAATTAGGGTTTGGTTAGCCCTTATCAACTCTACGGCAGGCCCATAGTCGATCGGAACGACCTGTGCGACCCTAGAGAAAATTTTAGAATTTTGGGCCCATGTAACAACCCGTTTTTAGTGAAATCAGAATAGTGGTTTTGAGACAACAAATTTGAGTCCGTAAGAAAAATTATTTTAAAATTATTTTATGGTCTACCGTAGATAGGAATATCATATAAAAATTTTGCTAAGAAAATTTTACTGATTACATGTTTAATTGATAAAAGGACCAAATTGCATGAAATGAAAAAGTTGAGTTCTAGTAGCTATAAGTATCAAATAGCTATGAAATTCAAAATTTGAGATCCTTATATGGCAAATAAACCATTAAGATGAATTTGTAGATAAGTATTGTAATAGCCCATTTTGCCCAGGCCTGCACAAACTAAAACAAAAATAAATAAATAAATAAATAACAACAAATAAAATAAAAAGTTCAGTCAAACATCCAATTACATTACTCAGCCCAAAACAAATAAATCCATTACATTAGCCCAAATACCCACTAAACCCAATTAACCTAGCCCAGCTAATGTGCAAAAACAGAAAACCCTAACTCAGCAAGCTCCGCGTTGTTCCTCTTCCACACGTACCAGCCCCACGCACGCCGTGCCAGGTCCACGCGCGCCTTCACGCCAGCTGGCAATCTACCTGCAATAGACGCAACAAGGAAAGAGAAGCAAAATAACAAAAAAGGGGCCAGCAAAGAGGAGAAGATTTTTTATTATTATTTGAAATTTCATTATCGGCTATATAAAGGCCGATCGAAAATCTATAAAGGGGGTACCGAAAATTTACCAAAAAAAAATCAAAAATCAATAGAAATCACAGTTTTTTTGGAAGGTGATCTGAGTTTCTTTCTTCTTTCGTTTTAGTTTCTTTTCTGTTTCTTTGATTTTTTTTTATTGATGCTTATTTACTGATTGAGACAAGAGACACAAATAAGAGGTGTGGGTTTACCTTTACGACGATGCGTTGGACTCATGTTCACTCCATCGCGATTGGAAATTGAATAGAGGGACTGAGAATGGCGAAGCAACCAAGCCGCTAAGGGCTTGGTTGATTTGCTTTAAAACAGCTAAAGGGCATGTTTTAGGGTTTTTTTTTATTTTTATGCTGATTATTGAAACGATGCCGTTTAGACCCTGTTTTAATGGTTTTAAAATGGTGCCGTATTGGCACTGACCCGATGGCCAAACCCAGACAGGCTAGATCTACGCGTTTTAGGTCTTGATGGGTTGTTTTCGCCACTGATCCCTCCATTTTATTTCACTGTTTCAATTTCGTCATTTTTGCTTTTTAAATTTTCCCCGTGTTAATTTGAATTTGTTGCATTTGAGTCCGCACTAAAACGCTGCATTTTGAGGGGGCGGGAAATATTTCCGTTTAGCCCCTCATGTAATTCGTGCGTTACATTCTGGTCCATTACAGAACGGAGCGTTTAGGTGGCCAAGAATATTTGCTAATTTGCCCCTTATTTACGCACGTATTTTGATTAAATCCAAATCTTTATTTTTTTTAAATTTGTTTCCTTCAGATTTTGGCTCGAATTCAATCTTGTCCTTATTCTTTTTTTATTTTATATTTTGTTTTTGTCCTCATATTTTGTTTAGTTTTCAACATGATCCGATAACAAATTTATTTTTTTATTTATTATTTTATTACTCT
>JABFAF010268479.1:0-19251 GCA_013677275.1 Gossypium schwendimanii | reverse complement strand
ATGAATTATTGATAGAATAAGCTAAACCGAGCTACGAGGATTCCAAAAATGCAAAGAACATTAAAAACGAAGCTAGGATGCACTTACTATGAGCTTGAGAAAGTGAAGAAACCATAGCTATGGTGACTCTTCAAATTCGGCAGAAACTTATGGAGAAGATGATGATTTTTTGCCATCTTTTTCCCTTTTGATTCTTTTTATTACCAAAATGCCCCCATTAAAAAAAAATCTATTTCACCCATTTCTTATGTCTATTTTTGTCTATCAATTAACTAATAGTCTAATTACCACATAAGAACCCCCAATTAAAATTTTATAACAATTAGACACTTCTAACATGTAAACTAAACTTTTGCACTTTTTACAATTTAGTCCTTTTGACTAAATTGAGTGCCCAAACGTCAAAATTTTCGAACGAAATTTTTACAAATTTTTCAGTGGAATTGTAGACCATAAAAATATAATAATAATCATATTTTCCCTTGTCAGATTTGTGGTTCCGAAACCACTGTTCCAACTAAGCCCAGAATCGGTCTGTTACATAAAAAGTACCTAACCTGTGCATGAAAAACAACACTATACGTTGAATATAACTCAGTGATATTTCTATAATCTGAACATTAAAACAACATATAAATACATGAAATGCTCAAACTAAAATTCACTATAAATTTAAAACTTGCAAATTTCATGGAAAGACTACTTTACTTTACACATTTGACAACATTAGTACATGGCATTTTCAATTATACAAATACCCAATTTCCATTTTGGTTTCTAATATGCATTTCATGTCACAACTCTTGTCATATCAAGAGCCTCTCATAAATCATTCGATATTTCCATCATGAAATGGCACAATCCAAACCACATTATTGATCCATATTCCAATTGAACATAGTCAATCTATGTTCATGGCTCAATCCAAAAACTTCATTTCATTCCAATCCATTTCACATATTATATTTCCATTTCATATATTTAAATTTCATAATTCATATTTATTTCCCTATTAACACGACTCGGACTCAAACGGATATGCGGATCCAACCAACACACCGGTTTAGCACCCAGTGCCTCATCGGATAAATCCGAAGTAATAACTGCTCCTAGTGCTACCATAAATTGACACCGAGTGTCTCATCGGTTAAACTGAAGTAAATTGGCACCCAGTGCCTCATCGACTCAAAGTCGAAGTAATCCCTAAACTCTTCCTATCCTATAGCATGCCATCTATATCCGACTTAACCTGAGACAGTTAATAGAGTTTTTATTTCTTCTTCAATTTTAGCCAATATATCAAATTCACATTTATACTACAAATAATTACACATATATATATCCAACTCACACATATATAAAAAATAAACATACTTTTCAATTATGTATCATTTTCTTACATAAGCAACAATTGACTCTAATAATCTAATCGAATCACAAATCTCACCTTATTGCTTACCATGAAAATTATTTCAATATTTAACAAATTATAGTTTAGTTCAGATTATAGAAATACAAACCGTATATTCCGAGCTACTCGACATTAACCTTGTCTTTCCCCTTCTTACTCAGCATTCTGGGGTGACGTTAACTACGGAATAAAACAATTAAAATAAATTAATAATACACAACTCAATTCTCATTAAATTTAAAATTTTATACCATATTTGCTTAAACTTCAATTTAGTCCGTAAACCGAGACTAATTTAATCTCCACATTTAACCTCAAACTTTTATACTAATTTCATTCTATGCTAAATTTAGCCCCCTTTTACAATTCTACCCCTTAAATTTGATTTTTTTCACAATTTGATCCCTATTGCTCAAAATCAATAATTAACTCCACAAATTAGTCCTTTTTCACTTCTAACTTAAAAATCTATCAAATTAACCCCTAAAGCTTTAACTACTCAACAATGGTAACATCTAAAATCTCAAAAAATTTTAAAATTTGTAACATGGGTCAGCAAAACTATAGTATCGGGATTTAAAAATGTAAAAATTACAAGAAAATGACTAAATTGCACTAACCAATTTTGGATTTGAACCTCAAACCCCCAAGGCCATTCTGTTCTTTCTTTTCTTCTTCTAACTTTCGAAACAATGGTTACATGAAAGAGATTTCATTCTCTTTCATTCCACTACTCTTCACTTTTATTTTATTTGTTTTCATTTATTATTATTACAATAATAACATATGCTTGATAATTTAATTAATAAAATTTTTTATGACAATCATCATCATCATCAACTACCCACCACCGTCCATCAACATTTAATTAGTGGTGTAATTACTACTTTAGTCCCTTTACTTAATTTCAATCTCTAATTCAACTTTTAGCACTTACGCGATTTAGTCCAAGTACCTTAATAACTCCTAATTCATGAAAATTACTTATCCAAAATTTAATTTGCCTCTATTATACCTCTATCCCAATTTACAAAAGTGGAGTCCTGAAACTACACTTTCTAACACCCCTAACTATTGGGCCATTACAGAGAAGCAAAAAGCTTAGAGTTTGAAGGGGGACATTGCCATGTGAGTGGGACCATGTGGTCTACATGTGTGGCGCACATACCCATGTGGCTAGCTGTGTGGCCCTATTCTAGGCTCGATTTTGCCACAATTTTCTTATAAAAGAACACACACCTGTTACCGGAGTCTCAAGTGGTGTCCCTCTCTTTCAATTTGGTCCGAGATACCTAAATCGGGTCTTTCAAATGACATTTACACAAGAATTAGAGATTTTCTTTAAGATTTATCAAGATTATCGAGATTTTCAGCAAGATTCAAAAAAGATTTGTTAATTTAAATACAAGATTAACATTGAATGTAATTACTAGGAGAATTTGGGATTAAACACCAGGATTGAATTGAAACTTATCAATTCTTGACTAGATTAAGGATGAAATTGACGGAATTACGCTAAACCAATAGGAAGAATGGTTGAACGGAGATTGATTTCGGATTTGGGACTAAAATTAAATTTTAGCAATGAAAGAAAAATATTTTATAAAGTAGATGATGAATAAAAATAGAAGAAAGAAATAGAGAGAAAGAAGAAAATTTTCAGTTTAATTAGGAAAATAACTATAGTTCATTTGTGTTTAGAAAAAAAAAAGGATTAAATAGTTAGGGTTTTTAGATTTTAAAGGGGCTGATTGGGTAGTTACTCCTTTTTTATCAAAAAAAGAAATGGGGTAGGGTTTGGCATGACTTTAACCTAGGATGCAAGGGAGTGAGGATGCTTAACCAATTGGGTTGCTGCCCACACTTGATATGTTTGTACACTAATTAATACATATTATAGTATGGTTTTTATCATCGGTTGCTAAAAAAAAAAAGAAAAGAAAATGAGAGGAGTGTGGTTTGCACATTAGATTTT
Source organism: Gossypium schwendimanii (assembly GCA_013677275.1). Classification (NCBI taxonomy): domain Eukaryota; kingdom Viridiplantae; phylum Streptophyta; class Magnoliopsida; order Malvales; family Malvaceae; genus Gossypium; species Gossypium schwendimanii. The sequence continues at coordinate 15,865 of JABFAF010268479.1, read as the reverse complement.
TGAGGGAATACACTAGCTACATAACTATCAAGACTAAGCCATTTCTTGGTAATTTGTTTCATTTAACCCTATATATTTTGGAGTGTTAAAGTTCTCCCCTCCTTAAAGAAATTTCATCTTAAAAATTTACTTGGTTCGGATAGATGGGGATATTGTTGTCGAAATGCATTTTCTAGTTTCCATGTGGCCTATTCGGTACAATGGTTTCGCCATAGTACTTTTATAAGAGGGACCAGTTTCCTTCTTTAGAACCTTCACATCATGATTGAGAATTTGAATGGGTTCTTCGTCAAAGGAAAAGTGAGAGAGAAGTTTGGGAATGAATGTGTGAGAGATGTCTTGAATTGAGCAGCAAAGGGGGTATTTATAGGTGGGATTGGCTGCTAAAAATAGAAAAAATCAGCAACCATAGATCCCCCTTGGTCGGCCACACATGTGGCAAGTTTGAAGGTTTCAAACTTGCTAAATTTAGCTCTGGGTGAATCTTTAAAAGCATAGGAAGTGCTAAATTTAGTTGGGGTGAATATTTAAAAGCACAGAAAGTGGAGGGGATCGAATGCAATTTCAAGAAAAATTCAAGGTTTGATTTGCAAGCCAAATAATCAACTAATTTGAGCTGATTGGGTCAGCATGTTGGATGGTTTTGGGCAGCCCATTTGCTTGGTTGGATCAGTCTTTCGGTTTAGCATAATTGAGCCTCCTTTCATAATGTAATTAATAATAATTATTTAACCGAAAATAAATTGGATTAAAATGAAAATTAATTATATTACGTATTAATATTCATCATTTGCACCATCTTAGGCTGAAAATTAATTCACCTCGATGCTTCAGAAATTGCTTCACGGTTTTGTGCTTCTAGTAGTGTCTGTTGAGCCAATTTTCACCCTTTGTGCGAATCTATCGAAAATAAATCAAAATTTATCAAAAGATATTATAAAATTAATTAAAATTAAATATGTTAATAATTTAAGTGTAATTCAATTATTTTATAAATATTATTTTTTTCGACAATAATTACACCAAAACTACATAAATTTGAGTTAAAAAGGCATAAAAAGTCTATATATTTTCGTGTTTCATCACCTTCAAACTTAATTCATTACTCGTCCCGAGTAATGCACAAATAAAAAAGAATTTATTGGAAACACCTTTGAAAATTTCCTCTAGAAACCCGAATTAAGATCATGAAATACTGGCACAACACACTGTCTTAGAGCTCTATCCCTATCATCTGTAATAAGGATAGGATTTTGAGCAGGGTTTGCTCCGTTTCCTTGATTCGGATTTTCATAGTTCATCTCTTCGGCCCTTCTTTGAACTACTTGTCTTCTTCGTTGTCGAAATGTTCTTTCAATCTCAGAGGCTACGGGGAGTCAATCGATAATTCGATCAATACTCATAAGCACTTGAAACAACATAGAAAAAAATAAAAATTGAACAAAAAAATAAACCAAAATGAAAAATTAACAAATTCACAAATAATGACTTTTAAAACAGTCCCCAGGAATGGTGCCAAAAATTTGGAACGATGGAAATGTACAAGTGTAGACAATCACAACAAGTAATAAAGTGACAAGTAAATGTCAAGTTATCGTACCCACAAAGACTGTGTAAAAAAATATTTATGAAATGCAATTAAAAAAATTTTAGTGATGAGAAAATCTTTTGTTTTGAAAAAGGGTTTAATAAAATTAGTTTTTAACTAAGTAAATTAACTAAGAAAATTAAAAGATAAATTTTCAATGCACGATTCCTGAAAAACAAGTTTAATCAATATGACATAATTGTGTTAGATCAATTACATTTCTTAACTTAATATTACTAAAACATTGTTCAGGTTGTTATGAATAAATTCACAGCAACTTGGTAATTTGTTAACTATAGCACATACAGACTCACTAAATTAACTAATCTCTTAAACATATCACTATGCCAATTCAAACAATTAATCAATTTAAATAAGGAAGTAAAAGATTAAGTGAAGTAACAATATATACCTACATTGAAATAGTTTAATCACAATAATCTTGCAACTTATGCAAGACTAATGTACAGTTTAATACCGTCGCTAATTTAACCCTCAGCTGCCTTAGAAGATTAAACATGCACTGATTAATTATTGTGTTAATTAATTACAATTTCCATACGATTAATAATTAATTCATTAGTTACCTTACAATTGTAATGCAAGTATAGCTTAATCAAACAATTTACCAAGACTTATAACAACACACACATAATTTTAATAACTTAAGTGCACAAAATGCAATCAAACTAACACGAATTAAATTTAAGCCATGTTAATTAAATCAAGAATAACAATATAACGAATATTCATAGGCATGTTCATAATAACACTAAAAGTAAAAGGATAGGAAACTAGAATCAAATACGATGTTTCTCTGAAGCTTGACTAGTTTGCTCCGCTCCTCTTTCTCCGCTCGTTCTTGTTGAACCGAGGCTTCTACAAGTACTTGAATGCTGCTACCAATGGTGGTTGAAGGACTCTTTTCCGAGAGGGAAATCATCAAGGGAATGGAAGGGAAAAATGGAAAGTAAAGGAATGTTTGGAAGAGAGAAAGTGAGAGAGAAGTGTGGGAATGAAGGTGTGAGAGACATCTTGAAATGAGCAGCAAAAGGGTATTTATTGGTGATATTGGCTACTAAAAATAGCAAAAAATCAGCAGCTATAAACCGTCATTGGGCGGCCACACATGTGGGAAGTTTGAAGGTTTCAAACTTGCTAAATTTAGCTTAGGTTGAATCTTTAAAAGCACAGAATGTGACGGGGTTTGAATACAATTTCAAGAAAACTTCCAACCCAACGAGCTTCCGAATTATTATAAAATAGAAAAAATAAAACTGAGTAAGCTTTTAAGCTTAGTAAGTTCGTATACCAGGAAATTAACTTACCATTTATTTACATCTAAGGTAAGCATAAAAAATACATCCAAAGTAATTTGGCCAATAGCCTAAACACATATCCTCATCAAACATGTTAGTCATGTATTTCATATAAATTTCAAGAGACATGTATGAGCTCATCAAATATCAAAATTCCATATTCATAAAATTTCCACACCTTGTTTTCATACATCAATTCCATATATTTTGGGTATATACTGGTATAATTCATTTGAATTTCATGTTATTTCATGTCAGAACTTTGCCCTTTGAATCATTTAAAATATCGATGGATACACAGGTAGTACACATGAAGTGTACAAATTTGTAATCCGTCAATTCATATTCGAGAATGCTCATACGAGCACTTAAACAGAAAACTCTCTTTCGAGCCATATAACGGGAAGTTTATGTGAGCCATCTAACAATAAGCTCATTTGAGCTGTATAATAGGAAGCTCATAAGAACCATAATTGGGAATTTCAAGCAAGCTAATACCAAGAAGCTCCGGAGAGCCATTAATCAGGAAGCTCATAAAAGAACCTTTAATCGGGAAGCTCCGATGAGCCAATTATCGGGAAGGTACGAAGAGCCATAAACAGGAAGCTCGCAAGAACCATATAACAGGAAGATTGTGAGAGCCAAATATCGGGATGCTCATGAGAGCTAATAACGGGACACTCTTTCGAGCTGTGGTGTGTCCGCAACACATGCAAGACTACAACCAATTCGGGAACCTTGTATCCATTGAATTTCATTTATTCAAACGAGACTTAATATTTTTCGAACATTGTCAGATATGTAATTGATTTTCATTCATGTCAATTACACAATACACATACATAACATTCAATTCAAACATATAATTTTACAATTTAGTTACACAAACTTACCTTTACAATGTTCGTGTATACAAAACCTACTAATCCGTTACTTTCTAATTTCCATGATCTATCTCTGTATTTGATCTATCTGGATCTATACGAATAAATTTAACATCAATTTAATACAATTTATATTCAATTCAATTCAAGTCACATCTTAGGAAAAATTACCATTTTGCCCTTATACTTTTGATTAATTATAATTTCATCCCTAGGCTCGGAAAATGAAATTCATGCAATTTAATCCTTATTCCAAGCCTAGTCGATTTTTACATGTAACAATAACAACCCATGTATTTCATAAAATTTAGAATTTTTTCCATGAATTTTCTATTTTTACAATTTAGTCCTAAATCACAATTTCATCAAAATTCAATTTACAAAAGTTGTTTATCTATCAACAACCTTTCATTTTCTACCATAAAACTTCATAATTCAACTATATTCATCCATGGAAAAACTGTAATACATTGATAACTTTGCAAATTAATCCCTGAGATAGCTAAATTAAGCTATTACGATCTCGGAAGCATTAAAATTACTAAAAACGAGACAAAGATACTTACCCAATTAAGTCAAATAAGCTTGCTACCTTCAAGCTTTTCTAACTAGGGTTTCCATGTAAAAGTAATTTGGGAAAGATGATAATATGATGATATTTTCATTATTTAATCATTTATTATTTTTACTTTCCAATTTTGTCCTTTTCTTTAATAAATTTTCCAAGGATGAATCATCATACTTATCTACTAACTCTTCTTAATGATTTGTTTGCCATATAAGGACCTCCAATTGTGAATTCCATAGCTATTTGATCCTTTTAGATACTAGAATTCAACTTTTCATGTTATGCATTTTGACCCTTTTATCAATTAAACATGTAATCGGTAAAACTTTCTTAACAAAATTTTTATACGATATTCCGATCATATGGTAGTCAATAAAATAATATTAAAATAAATTTCCTTCCAGACTCAAATTCGTGGTCTCAAAACTACTATTTTGATTTTACTGAAAACGGGTTGTTACAACTCTCCCCCTTAAAGAATTTTTGTCCTCGAAAATCTTACCAGTAAAAAGGTTCAGAAATTGCTTTCTCATGGTATGCTCAAGTTCCCAAGTAGCTTCTTCTATTCCATGTCATTGCCAAAGAACTTTTACTAATGCAACCTTTTTATTTCTTAATTCTTTCTCCTCACGTGCCAAAATTCTGATCGGTTCCTCACTATAAGTCATGTTAGGATGAATCTCAACATCTGTCGGAGAGATGACATGTCAGGGTCTGACCGATACTGTCGTAACATAGACACGTGAAAGACATTGTTAATCTTGTCAAGTTCTGGAGGTAGGGTTAATCGGTATGCAACAGGTCCAATTCTTTCAATAATCTCATACAGCCCGATAAATCATGGACTAAGTTTTCCTTTATGTCCAAAACGATCAAAAGATGTTTTAAAAATATCTTAGATCACTTTCACTTGTTTTTCGGTTTCACATATCAGATCAACTCCATGTATCTTTTTCTCACTGAGCATAGTCTAATTCAATGGAGTTCTACATTTACAACCATATAGAGCTTCATACGGTGCCATTTTAATACTTGAATGAAAGCTATTATTGTATGCGAATTCAACTAATGGCAAATATTTTTCCCAATTGCCTTCGAACTCAAAAACACAGCACCGAAGCATATCTTCTAGAATTTGTATCACACGTTTGGATTGACCATCAGTCTAAGGATGAAATGCGGTACTGAAATGTAATTGCATACCCAGTTCCTCTTGTAACTTGTTCTAGAATCAGGATGTGAACCTTGGATCTCTGTCTGAAATAATGGAAACTAGCACTCCATGCAGCTTGACAATCTCAAATAAATATAATTTAACCAATTTGTCAAGTGAGAAATCCATACGTACCGGAATAAAATGTGTAGACTTTGTCAAATGGTTAACGATTACCCAAATGGCATCTTTCTTTTTCAGAGATAGGGGTAACCCTGACACAAAATCCATGGTAACTCTATCCCACTTCTATTCCATTATCGTGACTGGCTGTAACAATCCTGAAAGACCTGATGTTCAGCTTTAACTTGCTGACATATTAAACATTTAGATGCAAATTCAAAAATATCATGTTTCATTCCTGGCCACCAGTACATCTGTTTCAAATCATTGTACATTTTATTACTCCTCGGATGCAAGGGCATAGTACCATTATAGGCTTCATGCAAAATTTTCTGTACAAGCTCTGAACTCTTCGGTGCACAGACTTTTTCTTGGAATAACAGAAAATCATCGAGTCTAATTTGAAATTCTGAATCGAAAGTCGACTCACATTGTACTCGTTTAGCCTGTAACTCATCATCATTTTTCTAGGCCTTGCAAATCTACTGTAGAAATGTTGATTTAGCTTTTAACTTAGCTAAAATTGAGCCATCATCTACCGATGATAATCAGGTATTCATTGTTCGCAAAGTAAACAGAGACTTTCAACTCAAAGCATCTGTAACCACATTTACTTTTCCCTGATGATAATCAATAACTGAATCATAATCTTTCAACAATTCAAGCCACCTGTGTTGTCTCAAATTTAAATCTTTTTGCGACATTAAATACATTAAGCTTTTATGATCGGTGAATATATGACACTTTTCACCGAACAAATAGTGTCGCCAAATTTTTAGTGCAAAAACAATAGCTACTAATTCTAATTCATGTATTGAGTAATTCTTTTCATGTGGTTTAAGCTGTCTAGAAGCATAGGCTATTACTTTACCTTCTTGCATCAAAATACAACCTAAACAGTTCAATGATATATCACTATAAATGACAAATTCCTTACCCGATTCAGACTGAACCAGAACTGGTGTTTTAGTCAATAGGGCTTTCAGCTGGTCAAAACTTTGCTGACATTTGTTAGTCCATTCAAATTTCACATCTTTTTGCAATAGTCGTGTCATCTGTAAAGTTATCATCGAGAACCCTTTCACGAATCTCCGATAGTAACCAACTAATCCCAAAAAACTTCTGACTTTAAATGCATTTTTCGGGGTTTCCAGTTAACAATAGCTGATATTTTATTTGGGTCCACTCTAATGCCTTTAGCAGATACTATATGCCCAAGAAAACCAACTCCCCAAAGCCAAAATTCTCATTTGCTAAATTTAGCATACAATTGTTTCTCACGCAGAGTTTGCAGAACAATTCTCAAATAATCAGCATGTTCATTTTCATCTCGAGACTATACCAGAATATCATCAATAAATACCACCACAAATCTATCTAGATACGGTCTGAAAATTCTATTCATTAAATCCAAAAAAACCACAGCTACGTTAGTTAAACAAAACGGCATCACAAGGAATTCATAATGCTCATACCTGGTTCTGAAGGCTATTTTTGGCATATCCGAGTCTTTCACTCATAACTGATAATAACCAGAATAGAGATCAATCTTCGAAAACACAGTAGCACCTTTTAACTGGTCAAATAAATCATCAATGTGAGGCAATAGATACTTATTATTGATTGTAACTTTATTGAGTTGCCGATAATCGATACATAATCTCAACGATCCATCCTTCTTTTTAACAAACAGAACTGGTGCACCCCAAGGTGAAAAAATAGGTCGAGCAAAACCCTTGTTGATCAACTCTTGCAACTGTGCTTTCAACTCTTTTAATTCTGTAGGAGCCATTCTGTAGGGTGCTCCTAAACAAGATCCATAGAAAATTCAACTTCTCTAATCGGTGGTAATCCAGGTAACTCCTTTGGAAACACATTAGGATATTCACAGACCATTGGCACTGATTTAATCTCTGATTCAGATGCTTTAGTATCCAACACATAGGCAAGATAAGTATCATACCCTTTTCTGACATATTTCTGTGCTAACATGGCTGATATCACATTAGACAAACCATCCAATTTATCAGATTCAATACAGATCATTTCACCATTCTAGCATTTCAATATAATATGCTTTTGCTTATAATTTACCACGGCATCCTGCTGAGTCAACCAATCCATACCCATAATTACATCAAATTCATCAAATGGTAACAACATCAAATCAGTCGAGAAATAGAAATCCCGTATCATTAATAGACAATTCTTGCAAATTTTATCCACCATCACATATTGCCCTAGGGGGTTGATACTTTAACAATGAATTTAGTGGACTCGACAGGTAAATTTTTATTAAACACTAAATTCGTGCAAATGTATGAATGGGTTGAACCGAGATCAATTAAAGCAATTATATCAGTATCAAGAAGAGAAAAATACCAATAATACCATCGGGTGTAGAGGCATCCTCATGTGCATGAATAACATATGTTCTAGCTGGTGCTTGTGCTTCAGATCTAACAGTTGAATCTTTTGTCATACTTGGCTACCACTCACATCGTCAGGATTACGAGGTGGTCTACCTCTTGTAGTGGGGTTGCTCGGCCTTGAAGTTTGGACGGTATCTTTTTCAATCTTTTTCGGGCAGTCTCTCAGATAGTGGTCAAAGGAACCACATCTAAAATAAGCTCCGCTTTTCATGCAACACTCTCCAAAATGCAATTTATTACAGTGCTTGCAACTAGGTTTGGTATTTCTAACACTACCCGCACTTGCTACAGATGTAGCCTGAGATCTTGGACTGGGGCGTTGAATACTTTTATCTCTCCCAGACTACCTCGCAGAGGTGGTAGAATGATCAAAATTTTTCTTTGATTTTTTTGAGGCATACTGAGATGACTTTCCTATAAATCTTTTACTTGAAGTTCTGGCTTCCATCTTAGCTTGTCTCTTTTCTTTACTCAGCTCTTTAGCTTTATGAGCTTAATCAACAAGTACAACAAATTCTTTTAATTCAAGAATCCCAACTAACAACTTTATGTCTTTATTTAAACCTTCTTCAAACCATTTACACATAGCAATTTCAGTTGGGATACACTCTCTGGCATATTTACTCAGTCGGACAAATTCTCGTTCATACTCAGATACTGTCATATGCCCCTGTTTATGCTCTAAAAGTTCCTTTCATTTCTGATCAAGGAATCTCTGACTAATATAATTCTTTTTGAAATCAGTTTGGAAAATTTCCCATGTAACCCTCTTTTTAGGTACAACAGAAATTAAGTTATTCCACCACTGGTAAGTTGATTCTTTTAACAGAGATACAACACATTTCAGACATTTGGCTATGAATTCTTCTACCCCATATTTATGAATTTTATCAACAGGAGGCTTACTAGTTCTAATAAATTCTGTACCTTGAGGTATTTCAAGAACCGGTTGAGAAACAAGAGGGGGTGGAGGTTGTTGTCCAGTCGGGTTTGTTCTTACAAATTTTGTAAACCACTCATTCATCATTTGGAAGAAGGATTATTTAGCCTCTCCTCCTTGAACCTCAGATATGAGCCTACTACTACTAGATGCTACTTTTTATACAGAAGCTTGAGCATTGCTTTTAGCTTTTTCAGATTCAGCTCAGTTGGACGACATTACTATATGAAAAACGTATTTTAAAATGGTCAGGAGATATCACACTATCACAGGTTATATAATGGCATGTATAGCTAGACTTTTACATGCTACATTAGTTTGAGAATTGACTAAAATGTAGCTCTGATACCAATAATGTAACACCCCTAACTCATATCTGTCGCCAGAACCAGATTACAGGGCATTACCGAAATTTACAGATCAAATATAGATATTTCATACTATTTAACATTTATATAATAAATCAATTATATTTAATTATATTGTCCCTTATATGAGACCTCAATGCCCAAAATATGCATTAGAAACAAGTCGGGACTAAACCGAGTACTCAGAAAACTTTTTTGCAAAATTTCAAAAGTTTTCCAAGGTGTAGGGGACACACGCCCGTGTGGCCAGGCTGTGTGTCTCACACGGTCAAGAGAATGCTCATGTCTCAGTCTATGTGGGCATTCAAAATAGGGACACACGGTCGTGTCCCAGCCCATGTTTAAATTAGGGTGCTCACTGACTTGGGTCACACTGGCCAAGCCACACGCCCGTGTGCTAGGCTGTGTGAAAATTCATGGGAATTCTGTTTTGAAATTTTAAAGATGCAGGGGACATAAGGCCAAACCACACACATGTGCGTGAGGCCGTGTGTTACACACGGTTGAGACACATGCTCGTGTCTCTGCCCATGTGGATTAAAATAGGCATTTTCAAGCCATTTTTCTCACCCAATATGTCTTCCACCTGCATTAACTCTTTAATACATTTACAAGCCAACATAAAACATTCAATCCGAACCAAAATCAAGCTTTAAATATGACATATTACCACAAACAACCAATGTGCTCTTAGGCACCTCAAATGACAATTTATTATCTTGTTTACCTAATGTTCATATTTACCTAGTTAATCAAATGCTTATTTGCATAATCAAGCTCATACTTCAAACATGATAAATCCACTTATATACAAATCAAAATATACCAAACATAAGTCATTCCAATCGCTAGTTACAACCAAAGTAATTATATGCCAACATTGGCAAACTTAACCTACACATGTCATTATAACAAAAATGAGTTTACTATATATACCAAAAAGGCCAATTGATAGTGTGATGATATCTTCGCCAAGCTTCCAACCTAACGAGCTTCCAAATTACTATAAAACAGGAAAAATAAAACTAAGTAAGCTTTTAAGCTTAGTAAATTCGTAGAATAGGAAATTAACTTATCATTTATTTACATTTAAGGTAAGCATACAAATACATCCAAAGTAATTTGGCCAATAGCCTAAACACATATCCTCATCAAACATGTTAGTCATGTATTTCATATAAATTTCAATAGACATGTATGAGCTCATCAAAGATCAAATTTCCATATTAATAAACTTTCCACAAATTGTTTTCATACATCAATTCCATATATTTCGGGTATATACTGGAATAATTCATTTCAATTTCATGTTATTTCATGTCAGAACTTTACCCGTTGAATCATTTAAAATATCGATGGATGCACGGGTAGTACACACAAAGTGTACAAATTTGTAATCCATTAATTCATATTCGGGAATGCTCATATGAGTACTTAAACGAAAAGCTCTCTTTCGAGCCATATAATGGGAAGCTCATGTGAGCCATCTAATGGGAAGCTCATTTGAGTTGTATAACGGAAAGCTCATAAGAGCCGTAATCGGGAAGTTCAAGCGATCCAATATCGGGAAGTTCAAGTGAGCCAATATCGGGAAGCTCTGGAGAGCCATTAATCAGGAAGCTCATGAAAGAGCCTTTAATCGGGAAGCTCCGATGAGCGAATTACCGGGAAGCTCTAAAAAGCAAAAAATGGGAAGCTGGTAAGAACCATATAACAGGAAGCTCATGAGAGCCAAATATCAGGATGCTCATAGAGCTAATGTGGTGTGTTCGCAACGTATGCAGGACCACAATCAATTCGGGAACCCTGTATCCATGAAATTTTATTTATTCAAATGAGACTTAATATTTGTCGAACATTGTCGAATATGTGACTGATATTCATACATGTCAATTACAAAATACACATTAATAACATTCAGTTCAAACATATAATTTTACAATTTAGTTGCACGAACTTACCTTGACAATGTTCGTGTATACAAAGTCTACTAATCCGTTACTAATCCGTTACTTTCTCTTTTCCAGGATCTATCTCCGTATTTGATCTATCCGGACCTATACGAATAAATTTAACATCAATTTAATACAATTTATATTTAATTCAATCCAAGTCACATATTAGGCAAAATTACCATTTTGCCCCTCTACTTTTGATTAATTGTAATTTTGTCCCTAGGCTTGGAAAATGAAATTCATGCAATTTAATCCTTTTTCCAAGCCTAGCCAATTTTTACATGTAACAATAACAACCCATGTATTTCATAAAATATGGAATTTTTCCATGAATTTTCTATCTTTACAATTTAGTCTCTAAATCACAATTTCATCAAAATTCATTTTACAAAAGTTGTTTATCTATCAACAACCTTTCATTTTCTACCATAAAACTTCATAATTCAACTATATTCATCCATGGAAAAATCCTAGTACTTTGGTAACTTTGTAAATTAATCCCCGAGATAGCTAAATTAAGCTATTACGATTTCAGAAACATGAAAATTACTAAAATGGGACAAAGATACTTACCCAACTAAGTCAAATAAGCTTGCTACCTTCAAGCTCTTCTAACTAGGGTGTCCATGTAAAAATAAATTGGGAAAGATGATAATATGATGATATTTTCATTATTTAATCATTTATCATCTTTTATTTTTTTTACTTTCCAATTTTGTCCTTTTCTTTAATAAATTTTCCAAGGATGAATCATCATACTTATATACTAACTCCCCTTAATGTTCTATTTGCCATATAAGGACTTCCAATTGTGAATTCCATAGCTATTTAATCCTTTTAGCTACTAGAATTTAACTTTTGCATGTTATGCAATTTTGTCATTTTATCAAGTAAAAATGTAATCCGTAAAATTTTCTTAACGAAATTTTTATACGATATTCCTATCATACAGTAGACCATAAAATAATATTAAAATAAATTTTCTTCCGGACTCAGATTTGTGGTCCCAAAACCACTGTTCCAATTTCACTGAGAACGAGCTGTTACAAAGGCATTGTCATACATAATAATCTTGGGGCCCTCATGTTGATCGTAAATCCTGATGCAGCACATGTATCTGAGTTTTTGAAGTACCTCGATATACTACATGCTCACAAATTAGCTTCATATCCAATCGTAAGTAGTTGTTCATGGGCCAAAAATTGGCAACCAAGGAAGATTGAGTTTTTGCCATTAAGCGATATAGCATGGATGTGTCGATTGACTACAAAGTCATTGTGTCTAAACCGACATTGTATAGTGGGGAGTGCTGGAGGTAGATAGACGGGTGCAATTGGCGGGTACGAGTAGCATTTATCCAGAGGTCACAAATGTGGGAGATTCAAAAATTAGTTGGGCCTCACACATGCACTTCTACATGTATGATGCAAGATCACTACAAACTTGATGCTAAAACTAACTGCAACTGCATCATGCCAATGATGAAGGACATGCCTACCATTCTTGTTTTGGCACTGATTGTCAAAATGCAAGAATGATTCCAATACCGAGTGTGATACCAAAAGCATGGATAGCTAAACAGATGATCACTGATCAGTTGTACAGATATTGGGATGTTTCGTACAATGAACTACATTGGTGGATAGTTGCTATGCGAGAGTACGTGCCAAGGACTATCACTGAGTTACAGACACGATCTTATTATAGCTTGGGTGACCAACTATAATCGAGAAAAAGAATTTTCCAATGAATGTTCAAAACGTTTGATCCATACATGCGGGTCTTTCCTTACTGTAATCAGCTTGTGTAGGTTTATGGAACCTAGCTATGTAGAAAATATATGTAGATCCTACTTATTGCGGTTGCACAAGACAGGAATCGGAACTTGCTCATGATAACATTTGCATTGTGGAGTCTGAGAACACAAAACCATAGGAATTCTTTTTGACAAACTTGCAGGCGTATGTTGTTAGAGACGATAATATTTGCATCATATCTGATAGATCAAATGGACTAATTCATGGGACTAGTTGTTCTGGTGTTCCATGAATATCCGTTTACTGCATCTGGCACATCACCTCTGACTTCCATCCAGACTACAAGAATGTAGACTGGTGGAAAAAAGTAGTGAACATGGGTAAATTTTGATTTCAACATAGTTTTTAGATGTTCTTAATACTTCCACAAATTAATTTGAAAAGGTAACATGTCTTTTCGGAATACATATGTAGCGTACTAGATAGAACAACACTGTTTCAGGGAAAGGCTGACCAAGCTTGAGGGTGATATGCACATTAAAATGATACTCCTTTTCAAGAATGGTTGGGTACTATAGAGCTGTGGCAATGGGCTCAAATTTTCAATGACGGGTTTCAATATGGTCATATGACCACCAACCTGGCAGAGGTGGTTCACTCCGTCTTGAAGAAAACATGACATCTATCAATTTCATCTATTTTCTCAGCTATGTTCTACAGGCTGACAACCTTAATACTAGGAATGGGGCTGAAACAAGTAAACCAAATAGAGGCAGGACATATGTTTATCAATGAGGCAAGGAAGGTAATTGATGCAAACCGTTAGAGAGCGGGGTTGATGAATGTAGAAATATATTCTTTATGGTTAGAAACTTTTTGAGTTATGGAGTCCATCAACCATCGACTCGGTATCCCACCTAGGTCCTACGAAGTTGATCTCCAGAATAGACTGTGTGATACGGGAAGTTCCAGACACTTTGTTACCCTTGTACGCACGTCGTTGCAGCTTGTGCTCGGACCTAGATCAATGCTGAACAATATATCGATGATGTGTACACTCTGAAATGAAAATTGCATATTTGGAGAAATAGGTTCCCCATCTTGCATGATTTGTCAACATGGGATGTGTTTCCGTTGAGTTTTGAGCTTGTCCTAGACAAGGGTTTACATAGGAAGTCGAAAGGTCGCCCATAGGTCACCAAGATCCATGGTGAAATGGACATGAGGGAGAAAACCAACCCCAAACTTTGTGGTCTGTGGAGAACAACTGGTCATAATTGGATTAAATTCTCGCATCAAACCTACCGTATTGGAAAATCGTCTCGATCAAGTGGAATATGAATTAATGTACTCCATGTTCAAACTTTTATTAATTTTTTTTATTATGAAGGAATTTTTCATATTTATATTATAGGAACAACACAACTATAATTTACTATAATTTTTCATATTCAAAAAAAATTAAGTCAAAAGTTGTGTTTTGAAATGTAATCTTTGTTGAATTAATAGTATTTATTAATTATATGTTTTCATTTTGTAATCATTAAAAATTAAAAAGATTTAAAATAATAATTTACTATAATTTAATTAATACAAACTTGAGATTTTAAATTACAATTATAAACTACATGCAATAAAGATAATGTTACATGTGCTAAAATTGATGGTTCAATTGTGTCATCAGAGGGGTAAGTTGTTGTGTGCTCGACATTGGTGTTAAGGGTGCTCGCGGTAGTCATTGTTATCCTCACTCGAAACATCGTTCATAGTATCCATCGATGAACCTTGGGGTGTGCTAAAAATACTCTAAAAATCATATAACCTATAGGTTTGCCCGAGAGGGTTGGAGTATTGGGGTAGTAATGAGCTAAAGATATCAAACATCATCAATGATATTGAATCTGGATGATCAAAGTTGGAATCGAGAATCTTTGACTGATATGCGTAGCTTGATGAGCCCAGAAAATAATTATCTACCCCCAAGTTCGTATGATAAGAACTACCCCGAAACTGTATATGTAACAACTCGATTTTGACCCTAATCGAAAAAAGTGATTTTGGGATCACAAATTCGAGTTAGAAAGATGATTTAAAATTATTTTTGGTATTTGCAATATGTGAATTACTATGTGTGAAAATTTTTTATGAAAATTTGATCATTTGAGTGCTCACTTTGATAAAAAGGGCTTAATTGCGCAAAATGAAAATTTAGGGGTTAAATCTAAAAGCATCTATTTGTTGTTGTCTTTTTAATTAGAAGGTTTAAAGATGCAATTTAACCACTATTTAGATAGTTGGTGGCTAAGGTCAAAACTAACCTTAATATATAAATGTTATAATTATTTTTAATAAGGTTAAATTAGTAAATTATAAATTATTATAATACATAATTGTTAAAACATAAAATATATTTTGTATCATCTTATTTAGCAAAAATTGAGATGAAAGAAACCCATTAAAATGCTTGAAGAAGGTTCGGCAATATCCTTGCTTAATTAAAGGTTTGTTTTTGTTCGGTTTTTGAAAATTTTTACGTTTTTGAAATCGTTGCTTTGCGTACTACAAGACCCATGCTTTTAATTTTAGAATTTGGTGATGATTTTGTGATATGCCATTGATGAATGCTTGAGCTTTGTGATAGTTGCTGACGAAATATGAAAGATATGTGAAAGATTAACATGTTTTGTCTTTGAATTTTTGGTGAAATTGAGTAATTAG
>JABFAF010268457.1:0-11180 GCA_013677275.1 Gossypium schwendimanii | reverse complement strand
TATGATATGGCTAATGGTTAGCTATTGAAATGGCTAATTAAGAACATGTGTGGTGTTATGAATGCCTAGATGATAGTTTATACCTAGAAAATATTAAAGAGTAAAAATTTGCAATGAAATAGTTTTGGGATAGCAGTAGTGACATGACTTTGAAAAATCACCAAAGATAGTATAAAATGAATTAGGGAGTTAATGATATATAGAATTAAAGCTTATCGAGTCTATTTTCATAGAAAAATAACGGAGTGGGTAAAGGAATTTTATATTCTGAGATATTTGAATTTTGGTTCGACAGGGTCAGAATGGTTTTTGGAGTCCCCTGTTCTGAATTTAGAAAATCATTAGAAATTGTAAAAAAATAATTATGAGTTATAATTTATATGTCTAGATTCATTAGTGAGTGTATTTTCTATAGAAACAAGTCAGAACACCATATGAAATTCATACTATGAAAAAATAATTTTTAGTGAATAAAAGACAGAACCGTCAGGCAGTGAAATAGGGGAGACTTTAATGAATAAGCTGTACTAATTGGCTAAACCAAAAATTCTGAAAATTTTATGGTAAGATAATATATGAGTCTAGTTTCAGGAAAAATTTATGGATCTAAATTTTGAGTTTCGTAACTCGATTTATAATTAAGTTAGCTGCGCAGATGCGCAGCATTATGGTAAACAGTGAAATAAATTTTAAAAGTAAATATTTATGCTCCGAACTAGTAAGTTAAATCAGATTACGCCTCATGCTCGACTCCGGTAACAGTCTCGGGTAAGGGGTGTTACAAAGAAATTACAGTGATATTTGAGGCAGAATACTTAAACAATTATGGCAGCACGGTTGAAGCTAGTAATGTTGAAATCAAGCATATATGACAAATTGAATCCTTAGACTTACCAAACAAAACAAATCCAATTTTCAAACCATCGATTGAAGAAGCTCCTACTTTAGAATTGAAACCACTACCTCCTCATCTCAAATACATTTTTTGGGCGATCACAATACTTTGCCAGTTATTGTCTCCACAACACTGGATGAAACACAAGGAAAAAAATTGACTCACATTTTCAAGCAGCACAAACGAGCTATTGCCTAGAATGTTGAGGATATTCAAGGTATTATTTCTTCTTTTTGCATGCACAAAATCAAGTTAGAAGATGAAGGTAGGCAATCTATTGAACCACAACGATGGTTAAACAAGAAGATGAAAGAAATTGTCAAGAAGGAAATCATAAAATGACTTGATGTAGGAATTATTTACCCGATTTATGATAGCAAGTGGGTGAGTCCAATGCAATGCGTCCCAAAAAAGAGTGGCATCACAATGGTTCAAAATGATAAGAATGAATTAATACATACACGTATCCCCACGGGATAGCGAGTATGTATAGATTATAGCAAATTGAATGCGGCCACAAAGAATGATCATTTTCCACTTTCTTTAATTGACCAAATATTAGATCAGCTTGCTGGAAAGGCTTATTATTGCTTCCCAGATGGCTATTCTGGGTACAACCAAATTGCTATTGCACCGAAGGATCAAGAGAAAATAACTTTCATCTGCCCCTTTGGTACTTTTGCTTTTCGTCGTATGCCTTTCGGTCTTTGCAATGCACCAGTGACATTTCAAATGTGTATGATGAAAATATTCTCAAATATGATCGAAGACTCTTTAGAGGTTTTTATGGATGACTTTTCAGTTTATGGGAATGATTTTGATCATTGTGCTGACAATTTGGATAAAGTACTGAAGCGATGTGAGGACACTCATCTTATTTCGAATTGGGAAAAATGTCATTTTGTGGCAACTGAAGGCATTGTGTTGGGCCATCGCATCTCTAATCAAGGCATTCAAGTAGATAAAGCTAAGGTGGAAATCATCAAGAAATTACCCTCACCAACAAATGTGAAAGGTATTCGTAGCTTTCTTGGACATATGGGATTTTACTAGAGGATTATTAGGGATTTTTCAAAAATTGCAAAACCGTTGTGCTCATTGCTGGAACAGAATAAAAAATTCCTCTTTGATGAGGCATGTCTGGATGCCTTTCCTCAGTTAAAGAAGCAGCTGGTCAATGCCCCCATTGTCTTGTACCTTATTGGTCTCAGCCTTTCGAAGCTATGTGCGATACAAGTAACTTCACTGTGGGTACAGTGCTAGGCCAACGCAAAGGAAAAATTGGTCACACCATTTATTATGCCAACAAAACTCTTACACAAACTCAATTTAATTATATCACCACAGAGAAAGAATTACTGATTGTAGTCTTTGCTTTCGACAAGTTTCTTTCTTATCTTGTCGGTGCAAAATTTATGGTATTCACTAGTCACTCAGTGTTGCGATATCTCTTTGCTAAAAAAGATGCCAAACCAAGACTGATATGATATATTTTATTGCTGCAAGAATTTGACATTGAGATAAAAGACCACAAGGGGTCAGAAAATCAAGTTGCAGATCATTTATCTAAATTATAAGCTGGAAATGAATACGAAAACATATTTCAAATTGCCAATGCATTCCCAAATGAGAAGTTATTTGTTGTCAATGAAACTCCTTGGTATGCAGATTTGGTTAATTACTTGGTGTGTGGTAAGCTCCCATTGAGTATCAAGGGCCATAAAAAAATTATTTCTTCGTGATGTAGTGAAGTACCATTAGAATGAGCCGTATTTATTCAAGGTATACAATGATAACATTATTCGGCATTGTGTTTCGGAATGGGAGATGCTCTCAATTCTGAAGCACTGTCATGAGGCTCCTTATGGAGGTCATTTCGGTGGTATAAGAACTGCTACTAGGGTTCTCCAATTAGGATTTTACTACCCATCATTGTTCAAGGATGCTCATAACTTTGTGAATCAAGGCGATAAATGTCAATGCACCGATTCTATTTCTTAACGCAATGAAATGTTGCAACAGCCAATTATGGAAGTTGAATTGTTAAAATGTTTGGGGAATGGATTTTATGGGACCATTTCCCAATTCATTTGGAAATCTTTATATATTAGTTGCTGTTGACTATGTCTCGAAATTGGTAGAGGTTGTTGTTGTCCCAAAGGATGATGCAAGGACAGTGCTTAATTTTTTTCACAAGCATACACTCACCTGTTTTGATACACCAATGGCATTGATTAGTGATCAAGGTACACATTTCCATTGCAACCAAGTGGCAGACACATTAAAGAGATATGAAGTTAATCACAGACTGGCCACTACTTATCATCCACAAACCAATGGACAAGCTGAAGTTTCAAACCGACAAATTAAGAATATTCTTGAGAATGTTGTGAATCCTTCGAGAAAATATTGGTCTTCCTGATTGAATGATGCTCTATGGGCATTGCGGACAGCATATAAGACTCTATTGGGGATGTCAACGCACCAATTGGTTTTTGGAAAGCATGTTGCCAGTTGAATTGGAACACAAAGCGATGTGGGCAATTAAGCAAGTGAACATGGACTATGGAGCTACTGGAAATAAAAGGCTTTTGGATATCACCGAGCTAAAGGAGATTCGAAGAAATGCTTATGAAAATGCTACGATTTATAAGGAAAAGACCAAACGATGGCATGACAAGATTATTTTGCAGCTATAATTTATCATGGGGCAACAGGTTCTATTATTCAATTCTTGACTTAAATTGCACCCAGGTAAATTGCTTTCACGTTGGTCTGGACCATTCGAAGTTGTCAACATATTCCTCATGGTGCGGTCACAGTTTGAGATTTAAGTGATGGACACCAGTTCAAAGTCAATGGACAGAGACTAAAACACTATTTTGGAAATAAAAATCAAGAGTAGGCAGAGACTATTAATTTGGTTAAAACATTTTAAATTTTTACTTTATTACTCTGAGATTTCATCTTATTTTATTCTTGTTTTGTAAAGCTTGTTTTCTTTCATTTTTGCAGAATAATAAGGTACCAATGTCAACACAACAAAGATTTGTTTGTCAACGCATTTCTTACCACTGTTTCACCATTACTAAGAATTAAGGGAAATTCAATCTTCATCGTTGGATCAAAACTGACCCAGCCATTTGATTTATTTGAGTAGGTACAATTCTTATTGGACGCAACTTTTCCCGCTAGCTTTGTATCTCTCTACAAAACATCACAACTCTACATCTTCGTCTTTCAATCCCTATAAAGTCGACACCACTTTACCAACTATAAAGCATCCAAGCAACCATTTTTATTCTATTTCCTTACTCAAGATCCTACCTTTTTCACTTAAAATCGTCTTCCCTCCACAAAAGATGGCAAGAACAAGAGGTTTGACCAAGAAAGCCAACAAATCTACTGAAGAACATGCGTCTTTCACTACCGCAGTTTGTGAATCGAAATCCCCAAGGCCACTGCAGAAAAAGGAACCAGAAATCTTTTTGAATAAAGCGGCAAGGGAACAGTTTCAAGACAACATATTGCGCCAAAATTTTCAACTTGAACAAGCCATTTTCCTATCGCAACAATAGGAGTTGGGCAAACAAATTCACCGCACCAATTCTAAACTAAAATGGGGAAATTTTTGCTCATACCCTGGAAGCAATTCCTCTTCCTTGGTACATGAGTTCTATGCCAACCTCTATGACCAAGAATTAGAGTTTATTTTTTTCATAAAGGTCTCATTCCATGGGACACCAAAATAATCAATGAGCTGTACAACATTCCGATCAATGTCGACGAACACTCCAATTTCTTTGTGAAAATGACGAACGAAAAAAGAAACCTGCTGGTACAGAACTTGTGTATTGAAGGAGCAATGTGGACAGGGTCACATTCAAAGAATTTTATGATGCACTGCCATTTCCTAACGTTACACAGCAAAATTTTGTTTCACTTTGTTAACTACAGGTTACTGCCATCTACCCATAGCACCACCATTAACCTTGACAGAATGTGCCTGGTACATTCCATTATCAAGGGTAGAAGAGTTGATGTTGGTGCAATCTCTATCGAGAAATTACTAAATGCGCCGCTAGACAGACTGGCGTTTTGGTTTTCACATCATTGGTCATGTCACTGTGTCAACAGAAAGGAATTGTACCCCGAGGAGATGAAGAATTTATGGATAATAAGGGTCCAATTAATGAAGCCTCTGTCGAGAGAATGACTCGTGGCACAGAAACACCAATATTGAAAGAGGCGGGAACCAAAAAGACAAAGAAGGGCAAAGCCAAAGCTGATAGTAAATAAACAACCCTGCATATAGAGACATTCTTATGGCGTAAGCTAAAGGATATTAAGAACATGGTTACTTCCATCAACAATAGGCAAATCAAACTTGCCACTACAATTGAGGACATGAAGAACTCTCAGAATTTGTTTTATGCTTACACTAAACCCTAGAACAGTTCCATTGTAGCCACATTAAGCCAATTGAGCCCATCTCTAATACCGGACTTCCCAGTGTTTCCACCAATCATTTGAAATTATGAACATTCATCTATGAATAATGACTTCGAAGATCGAGACCAGTCGGTGGCATCTCCTCCCATCATGTAAGTCTCTGATAATGACAAAGATGAAGAATCCGGAGACATTGAGGAATTTTTGTGCAAGATTGATAGCTTGTTCGAGGATGGTATTTTTGCTGATCAAGAGGACACTATTGTTGACAAAGAAGCTGCTACTACAGAAGAGGAAATTGTTGCTGAAGAAAAAGAAGTTGAATAAGAGAAAGAAAGAGAAGATGAAGATTCTAATGTAAATATTGTCACCGCACACGAATCTGTGGGTACAAATATTGAAATTTTGGAACTAGATGGAGTGAGACCGGCAGAAGTTACGGAGGTCACCAGTGAGGAGCAGGAAACTCATTGGTAATAGTGGTCTACACTGGACCACTTCAGGTGGCCTCTCTCGTACAAGAACCAGCCGATGATGCTGGGGTTGAGTCGAAACTTGAGGAGCAATCCAAAAATTGTGCAAATCCCAAAGAAAAGAAAATGAAGCGCTCCAAGGACAAGAAGGAGGAGAAGAAAATGAGAAGGAAGAAACATCATGCAGCCACAGCAATGGCTGGGGATAACTGAGTTACTTTTATTTTAAAGTTGTAGCTGTAGTTTTCATGTATTGCATATAGTTGTAAGTCACATTTTTTTAGTACACATTATCACTGCATTTTTATTGTCATTACATACTCATATCAGTGCATTGGAGACAATGCAATCTTTAAGTTTGCGGGAATGTATATGGGATTTGGAAATACACCCACATTTCAAAAAAAAAAAATTGAAGCATATAAGGTTTATGCACAATTTTTTGAAAATTTTTGTTACATTCGATGCTTAATTCTTGGATCATGTGAATTGTCAATGAATGAGTTGGATAAATTTGATTGAATTTTGTATCTTCAATACTTTGATGAATGATTTAGGTTTCATTAGTAATAAATGGCTAGTAGCATTCCTTGAATCTTGAATGAAACTGCCTTCTACAACTGCTTATATATATATAGATAGTTATAAATAAGAGACACTCCAAAGTGGGTGTATTGTGGAATGTTAAAAAAGGAACACTCCAATACAAGTGTTAGAAAAATGAATTTGGCCAAAGGTCGTTGCTGCATGAGTGTGTGTCGGTGCAATTACATGCTCCTGGGGGTTTGTTGCACTTCATCGTTACTTCTCATGAGCAAGGGTACAGTAATGCAACGATATCCCTTATTCCATTAAATATATATAAATACTTAGTATTGTACAATAAATGTTGTATAGGTAGATAGAACTTAGGATTTGAAGCATGATGCTACCTTTGATGAAAGTGCAATCTTACTCATTCATGCTCAAGTATTATCGATGCAATATTCTTTCATCTAAATGTGATTCATTCATTGGGAATTTAGAGGGCTCAAGTTGCTAGAATGATATTTTCCTTAGAAAAATTTTTTTAGCCTTGCTAGTTTCTATTTTACTTGAGGACAAGTAAAAAATCAAGTTTTGGGTGTGATTGTACTAGAAAGAACATAAGTTTTCTCCCTACTTATTGGTTAATTTGTTCCCATTTAGTTATCCTTAGCATATATTTTAGCATTTTCATTTTAATAAATTGCATTTTATAACCCTGTGAATCTTAGCCTGTTTTATCCTTAATTTTGCTATCTTTCTGCACTAATTCACTACATTAGTTAACTACAGATTGCATCCAAAATTGTCACTATACTTGATAGCTATCTGATAAGAGCCAACCATGTGTGAGCTGTCAAATCTAGTATAACTGCCCTATACATACAAGTACAGAAGAATCCTGAGGGAAGGAGACCTGTACAGTTGATGAGAACATAAAAGGTTGACGTGATAGAAGGAAGGGACGGAATTTTTAGCAAAACCACCATTCTCTTACCCTATTTTGAAGCTTGTGGCCATGGAAACTTGAGCTTCCTATGGGTGAGACAACATGAAGACTAATGTAGATCCACTCCTGACAAGGAAACCTAAATGCAGACCAAGGGGAAATGGAGAGATCTAGTCAAGTAGCCTAGGAATAGTATTCTCCATTTGATTTTTTCTTATTTATTTGAAAACGCTAGTGATTACTCTATGTTTTCTACTATATGGAAGTACAATGAATTCTTTGTTAAATGTTATCTTATTAAATCTTGTTTTTATTATTTAATCTTGGGAGTTTGAATGTTCTAAACACGAAAGTGTTATTGCAGTCACTAACACTGGGACGTGCAGTGACAGTTTGAGCTAACAAGCATTTCAGCAGAAGTTGAGCAAGGAATTTAGTCCACTTGTTCTTAATAGTTTCATATTGCCATCATCGAAAGGTGAGGTTAATGTGCATGGTTAAGGGTTTAGGAATTTCAGCGGAGATATTTCTTTGACAATTACCCACACAATTTAATTCAATTTCTTTTAGATATTTCATCGATATTAATAGACAAAGAACTACCATCCCTGTGGGATCGATATCTGACAGACTCACATTTGTTTACTATACTTGCATCGACAGTGTACGCTTGCACATTTTTGTTGTGATGTTAACAGTTGATCACATGTATATCATACCCACAACACAACACAATTCACAATAGTCATCACACATGTCTCATATCCCAATATGGCATCATAATAACCAATCCACAATTATTCACATAACCACATAATTTGTCAAAATAAAGCAAGGGAAATAGAAATTTTACACTCGAAATATAGAGTAGGGATTCAGGCTACAACTAAATTTCCCAAATAACACATTGAATCGTGTCCACAAGTAATTATTCCAAACACTCACCAATACGCTTTCGTCAAAAAGCTGAAAGTTTAAACTAGCTTTTCCTTGTCTTTATCTCTACTCGTTGAAGGTCCTAACAAATTCAAACCTTCAACACAATAATTCACACAACAATACATTCAAAAATAAGCCAATGATTCACCACAAGCAATCAAAAACAAAAGCCTAAACTAAGTTCTCATGTAACCGAAACCTTTAACATATCCAACTTGAAATCCTAATATCTTGATCTACAATTAATTTTTTCACCTAAAATGAGTTACATTCATCTAATTATTCACCTACCACTAATTCTCAACCTTTAAACTACAATAAAATACTCAATTTATAGTATCAACTTTTTTGACATGCCTTTTGGCTATTTCCCGAAAATTCATTAAAACTCAAGAAATCTTTAACGAAACTTCAAAGTTTAGAAACTTCTTAATCATGCCAAAAATAATTGAAAAACATTTTGAAATAACGATTCTACTCAAAATCCTGAAATCTACAATTAACGAGCCAATTTTCAGTTTTTATTCAAAACATGTGATTTAATAGCTAAAATATTAGTTTTAAAGACTAAATAAAATTTAAAACTATTTAGGAGTTTAATCGTTACCTTAGACAATGAAAACCCAAGCGTTAGATCGAAAACCCAAAAAACTCACAAGCTTGACAATGGAGAAATCAATGGTGTTTTTGGGTGTTTTTCATAACTTCTTTGGAGATTTATAACTTAAGAGATTATAGAAATCAAAAGGATTTAGGATTTGGAATTCAATATCGATTGGGAGAGTTGGGAGAACTGCGGATGGCACAAGTATGAGAGGAGAAAAATACTAACGTGAAAATAAAACTATAAACGGGGTTTTTAGGTTGGATTTTAAAATCTGGTCTAATTGCCTTTTAAAAACTCTAAGTTTGACTCTTTTACAAATCAGTCCTTTTTTCAAAATTAAAGGTATTTAAAACTCATTTTTAGAAATTGATTTAATTTTCTAAAAAACCATGGTAAAAAACATTATTGCTAAATCATGTCACAAAATTCCGAACACTCTAAAGCTAAAATCCTTAAAATATCCTTAAGACTTTTAGGCCCTATTTTGGGGTATTATAGATTTTTTACGATGGAATCAAATCTTTCCCTTACTTCCTCATCTTGAATCACCATTGGATTTTTAGCAAAAGTCTTTGAAGATCTCATTCTCTTTCGAGACATGAAAATTTTTCTCGAAATAAAAGAAAATTTTTAGATTTTTGAGGTGAAGATTACGATGGCAAGAAGGTTGAGGCGACGATGAAGTTGTGGTGGCAAATGGATTGCAGCGGCAAACGGAATAGGTAGAGACGGTTGCTGCGGTAGAAAGGTTTGCTACAGTGAAGGATTTGCGATAGTGATAGTAGGGTTATGCGACAAGGGAGAAAAATTAGGAAGATACTTTTGGGATGTTAAGGCCAACAGCAAAGAGAAAGAAAATAATATAGGTTTAAGGTGAAGGTTAATTTTTTAGGTGTTTTGGAAAATATGATGGTGGTAAAGGGTTTATATAGTAGTATATTAGAGTAAACTTTTAGCAAAATTTTAGCTAAAGTAATGACTTGAGCGGCAAAGCATGGATGGAAATAAAAGTAGTGGCAAATTTAAGGTTTTGAGGGGACCTGTGGACGACAATAAGTGGGTAATTTCCTTCTCTTCACTATTCTAGGCCTCAAGCCCAAACTGTAATTATTTCTTGTACTTGAAAAATTAAACTGAAATAAAAAAATAAACTGATTAGTACTTGGGTCAACTTGACCCTCTTATTGAGCATAAAATAATAAGATTAAAATTTAAAATGAAAATGAAAATGAAAAATTCTTTTTGGGCTACTTATAAAATTTCTTCTCAAAAAATTACATCAAATTAAATTCTAAAGAAAGGTTGGAGGAGTCACAACAGGTCCCGCTTAAGTACTAATCTCCTTAGAAAGAATTAATTTAATGTATTAATTCAAGAAAAATAAATTCTAAATATATCATTTATTTAAATGAGACAAAAAATTGAAAATAAAATAACGA
Organism: Gossypium schwendimanii; assembly: GCA_013677275.1. Classification (NCBI taxonomy): domain Eukaryota; kingdom Viridiplantae; phylum Streptophyta; class Magnoliopsida; order Malvales; family Malvaceae; genus Gossypium; species Gossypium schwendimanii. The sequence goes on along the minus strand of JABFAF010268457.1, from coordinate 901 downwards.
CAGAGAAAGTGAAGAGAATTCCCTCAATGTTATTGGTGATCGTCATTGACCGAGGTGATGTCAAACGACCATTTATCCTACCAATATCTAGAAAGAAAAGATAGTCTTGCCCAGTAATTATACTCAACATTTGATCAAAGAATAGTAGCGAGAGATGGTCTTTCTGTGTTGCTTTGCTCAACTTTCTGTCATTCACACAAATTTGTCTACCCTTGATTGTCCTTAATGAAATCAATTTATTATCCGTGATACCTTCGTTCTTTGGTACAGGTCCCACCTACAGAATATCATAGGTGGGATAAATGATCCCTGATTTTTCCCATTGAGATTCAAGTTTCCCAGGATCAAATACTCGAGATTGGGTCTTTTGGAATGCCGATACCCCAATGGCATAGCAAAAATTAATAAAAAATAATTCTGGCGATCCAACCCATGGATCCATGTACGAGGAACGAATCGGGGTGAAATAATGGTTTCGAAATTACTGAAACTTTAATCTGAGTAGACAGCGACGCCTCGGCAATTAGAATTCTGATCTACTATCGAACCAAGCCGTAACCTTTTATGATTCCGACCTCTACATAATCCACCCAATTTGATAATGAACGGAAGAAATCTCCAAAACTGCTTTTGGAGAATTCTTTGCTTGACGGCTGTTAGACCTCACAAGCAAAGTTTTTTTTAGGGTTTTTTTTTAACTCTCTCTATCTCACCCTTTTATAATTGGTATATATAAAATGAATCATAATTCATAAAATTTTTATCCGAACATAATAATCATAATTAAAAATACATAAATATAATAATTTTTTTAACCGAAAATTATAATTATATTAATTATAACAAGGATTTCGGTAAACTATATTTATTTAAATTTATATACGAACCAAATTCATATATT
>JABFAF010268237.1:0-12652 GCA_013677275.1 Gossypium schwendimanii | reverse complement strand
GAAAGTATAAAAAAGTAATAAATAAATAAATAATAATAAAGGCAAAAAATAAAATAATAAATAAAATAAATAAAAATGCACAATAAAAAGAAGATACAAAATAAAAAACAAAATTTTAAGCATAAAAATAAAGGAACAATAAGTAAATAAATAAATAAACAAGTGAATAATAAAAAAATTGATTAAAAGTTGAAAATAAATAAATAAAGTAATAAAAAATAGTTTGTAACAAAAAATTTGAAGTTAAATAAGCCAAGGACCGAATTGAAATCAGAATAAAATTAAGAAGTATAAATTGTAAAAAATAAAAAAATAACTAATAAAACAGAAATAAGGATCAAAATAAGATGCGCTAAAAGAAATAGGGACTAAACGAGAAATTATCCCAAACTCCCTAAACATGCCGTTTCATGAGAGACTAAAATGAAACAAAACTAAGATTAAATGGTAAGATTTAAAAAAGAAAAAGAAGCGAAATAGGATTGGATTGAAATGTCATTAAAAAGCGGAAGGACCGAAAGCATAAATAGACCATTAAAAAATGCAAATCTACTACGTCGGATCGGGTCAGAATCGGGTCAGGTTACAAAACAGCGTCATTATGGGGCTTATGAACGCCGACCAAAACGACGTCGTTTGGCATGTCTATATAAGTAAAAAATTTAAGAAAAAAATCAGTTTTATCCCCTTTTTTTAAAAAAAATTCAGACTATCTTCTATTCTCTCTGGGCACAGCCCAGAATCCGGCCATGGGCCATCTGCCGTCCGCCGTGACGGCCACTGGTCGCCGACAACGGCTCTGTCGTTCACTGTGGTCGAAAAACTCTAAAAAATCTTTTTTTTCTTTTCTTTTAAACCCTGATCTCGAAGGCAAGGCATTCTAAAGCCACTTTCGGCCTTCTTCTTGAAGACGCACCCCTCGTATCCCATTCTTCGATAAAACTTCGGGCGAGTTTAAAAGAACCCAAAGGCCTTTTGCGTCGAAAAGGAGGCACATTTCCTCGGGGTTAACGGCCTCACTCACAACGGCTACGCGGCGACTTAGGTAAAACCGTTCGACTTTCTGTTTTTGTTATTATTTTTTTTTATATATATACATGTAATAATAGATTCGAAAAAAGAAAAAATGGTCACCTTTTGAAGCTTTCTTTATTTCGATTCTTGTTTCAGGAGCAAAAAAAAAGCCCTTACAATCGATTTTTCTAGGCTTTTTATAGCCGATTCCATACTATTATTTTTCTATTTTCTACTATTTGCTATTGATCTTGCATGTTTTTTGCAGGGGTGGTTGACGGAGTGGTTGGTGGCAGGCGTTAGGTGGCAAGCGTTAGGAGCAGCAGCAGCGCAGGCTAGGGTGCGACGCCAGAAACTTTAGGGTTTCTAGCATTCTAAAATAGTTTGGCCCACTAGGCCTTAGGGTTTTTTAATTCGGGCTTGTAATTTGGGTATTTTCTTTTCTTTTTTGTAAATGGGCTATCATTGTAATTTGGACTGTGGACTTTTGGTTTTTGGTTTTTTTTTTGTTTGGGCCCGAGCAAAATTGGGCTTCTACAGCTGCCCCGCTTTGCTCATTGTCTTGTAACGAGAATAAAGCAAAGACTTTTAAGAAGGACCAATTTTGTTCGGTCTCGTCAAATTCGACCTCTTTGGTGCCCCTCTTTTTCAAGTAACTTCATTCTAACCCACTGCAACTTCAGAGGTATAAGATTTGTAACTTTAATCTGTTCCACTGCAACTTTAAGGAGATAAAATTTTTTATCTTCAATCTGCTCCATTATAACTTCAGGGAGATAAGATTTGTAGTTTTATACTGCTCTACTGCAACTTTAGAGAGATAAGATTCACTATCTTCAATTTCTTCCACTGTAACTTTAGGGAGATAAAATTTGTAGCTTCAATATGCTTTACTGCAACTTCAGAGAGATAAGATTCGTAATTTGTAGCTTTAATCTATTCCGCTACAACTTAAGGGAGATAAGATTCGCCATAATGACTTCAATCCATCCGACTGCAACTTCAGGGGTATGGGTAACTTCATTGATCTGTTATACCATTCTCTGGGTAACATGACCTTTAAAATTCATTTCATGGGCCTATTTCATGGCAAATGGTTAGGATGTTATGATCAGAATGAATCAAATGCTCCTAACTAGATGTGTATGCATGATGAATGCAGAATGTCATTTTTCGAGGATAATCCCCTTTTAATGCTTGAGTTGATATTGCTCGTTGTTCATCGAGGTTTTATCACTGACATATTACGCTGCCTTCTTGCTCAGCTGGTATCTTTGACAGGAAATCGGAAAAAAAATTACAATTTGGGCTATTCTTCCCTACATGTTTACAACTCTTAAATTTGATTAGTCTTGACCAATGGTCCTATTTTAGGTGCTTGTATTATTTAGGAAACTTTTTAAAGCAATATGCAAAACCCTTTTATGAAAGTATTATTAGCCCATTAATCATTATTTTAACGCAAAATGCTTGAAAAAGATCATAATGATGGACAAAACTGAAATTTATCAAGAACATAATTTGAGAAGAATAAATTAATCAGAGAAAGCAAACATTGCTGAAATGGAAAATGAGTAAGAAGAAATAGGTGCCCCAAATATCGCAGCATGAGCTTCTCTGCCTGAATTTCTTGAGGACCATTTTGAGTTTAACATGTGTTTAGGGAATCTAGAGTACTTTGTTGATTCCCCAAGATGTAGTATTTCTCCTTTTTGTTAATTCGGAGAAAGCAAGACTACCGCGTGCCTCACCTTTGATCAAAATTTGAATTGCGCTTTCACAGGTTTTCAATTTAAAACCGCATTGGTCTCAAGGTGCTCTTTTATGAGTTTTCGCCTTGGCCTCTGCCTTTTTTTTGTTTTTTTATGTGAAGTACTTCTTAGCTGAATTCGAATTCACTGGATTAGGTAGGTTCTTGCCATCCATCTTGGTCAATATTAATGCTCCTTCAGAAAAGACCTTCTTTACCACATAAGGTCCTTCCCAGTTTGGAATCCATTTTCCTCTGAATTCCTTTTGTATGGGAAGGATCTTCTTCAATACCAAGTCTCCCTCATGGAATTCTTTGAGGTGAACCTTTTTGTTGTAGGCTCGTATCATTCGTTTTTGGTACATTTGACCATGATGGATAGCTTTCAACCACTTCTTTTTAATCAAATTTAACTGGTCATATTGAGATTGGACCCATTCTGCTTCATCCAACTTCAGCTCCGACAAGACTCGAAGGGAAGGAATCTCAACTTTGATGGGTAAAACTGCTTCTATTCCATAAACCAATGAGAAATGAGTTGTCCCGGTAGAGGTCCTGACCGATGTTCGATAAGCATAAAGAGCAAATGGTAACTTCTCATGCCAATATCTATAAGTCTCAGCCATTTTTCCTACAATCCTTTTGATTTTCTTATTAGCTGCCTCAACTGCACCATTCATTTTTGGGCGATATGGTGACGAGTTGTGGTGTTTAATTTTGAAGTGACTGCAGACCACTACTATCTTGCTGTTATTTAAATTCAATGCATTATCCAATATGATCCTTTCTAGCATGCCATACTGACATATGATCTCCTTCTTTAAGAACTTGCTGACTATTGAATTTGTGACATTGGCGTATGAAGCAACCTCTACCCACTTGGTGAAGTAATCGATGACCACAAAGATGAATTGATGCTCGTTAGAAGCTTTTGGTGAGATTGACCCAATGACATTCATGCCCCACATAGAGAAAGGCCATGGAAAAGTCATTACATGAAGAGGTGAAAGAGGCACATGAATCTTGTCCTCATAAATTTGGCACTTCTGGCACTTCTTGGCATAACTGATGCAATCCTCTTCCATTGTGGACTAATAATACCTGAATCTCATGATTTGCCTGGCTATCGTAAACCCATTAGCATGTGTTTCGCAGACATCCTTATGGACTTCTTCTAAGATTTTCTTAGCCTTGACAGCGTCTACACATCTTAGTCGCACCTAATCCTTTCGTCTTTTGTATAGCCTTCTCAACGTTCTGTTATCATTTTTAGTTGCTTGGTTAGATATTCATAATTTTTCACATACCGCAATATGTCATGGTACCAAGCGTGATCATCATTTTCTTCTTCTTCAATGTTGTGACAATGAGCTGGAGTCTCATAAATACTCATCTGGATAGGTTTCACATCCTCTTGTTTGTTCACCTTGACCATGGAAGCTAAAGTTGCTACGGCGTCAGCCATCTGATTTTCTTCTCACGAGAGGTAGCAGAAGGTGATATCATCAAACTTTTTAATTAATTCAAGGACTAACCATCGATAATCGGTCAACTTGGGATCTCTTGTCTCTTATTCACCTTTAAGTTGATAGATCACTAGCACAAAATCCACATATACCTCCAGTATTTTGATCTTGCATTCTATGGCTACACAGATACTCATAGTGCATGCTTCATATTTCGCCATCTTATTTGTGCAATCAAAATCTAATTTACTAGTAAAGGGATAATGATCTCCATTTGGAGATACCAAAACTGCCCTAATTCTGTTACCCATAACATTTGAGGCTCCATCAAAGTTTAGTTTCCAAAGATGGCTTTCTTGAGAGTCTTCTTCAGTGGTGGCAACATACATTAGATCTTCATTTAAGAAATCAAAGTTCAAGGGCTCGTAATCCTCTAAAGCTCTACAGGCTAAAAAATCTGCTATTGCACTCTCTTTTACAGCTTTCTGATTCACATAGACTATATCAAATTCGAAAAATAGAATTTGCCATCGGGTCATCCTTCTATTCAAAGCAGTCGACTCTATTATGTACTTTAGAGGGTCCAATTTTGAGATGAGCCAAGTTGTGTGGTACAACATGTACTGTCTCAGTCTTCGAGTTATCCAGATTAAGGCATAACATAATTTTTCAATCGGTGAGTACCTTGCCTCACATTCAGTGAACTTCTTACTGAAGTAGTATATCGTCATTTCCTTCATTCCTGACTCATCATGTTGGCCAAGCACACATCCCATAAAATTCTTAAATACTGCCAAATACAGTATCAGTGACCTATCTAGACTAGGTGGCGTCAGCATTGAGCCATTGGGCAGGTACTGTTTAACCTTGTCAGAAGTTTTCTAGCATTTGTCATCCTATACACTTGGATTGTGTTTCTTAAGAAGATGAAATATAGGGTCACATTTCTCAGTCAGTTGTGAAATGCACCGGGCAATGTAATTTAGTCTTCTTAGAAAACCTCGAACTTCTTTTTGAGTGAGCGACGGAGGCAACCCCTGTATAGCTTTGACTTTATCCAGTTCAATTTTGATTCTCTTTTCATTGAATACAAAGCCTAACAACTTTCCCAACCTAGCCCTGAAGGTACATTTTGCTGGATTGAGCTTTAGTGAGAAATTTCTCAATCTTAAGAACAATTTCCTCAAAACTTGTACATGCTCCTTTTCTGTTTGGGATTTGGCAATCATATCGTCTACATAAACTTTGATTTCTTTGTGCATCATATCATGGAACAGGGTTGCCATGACTCTCTGATATGTCACTCCCGTATTTTTCAGTCCAAATGGCATTACTTTATAGCAGAATGTTCCTCACATGGTTACAAATGAGGTCTTTTCCATGTCTTCAGGATGCATCTTTATCTGGTTGTATCCTAAGAAGTCATCTATGAAGGAGAACAGTGAGTAACCTTTCGTATTATCCACTAAGGTGTCAATGTGAGCCAATGGGAAATTATCTTTTGGGCTAGCCTTGTTTAAGTCTCTGTAGTCTACGCACATTTGTAGTTTTCTATCTTTTTTAGGGACAAATGCAATATTGGCTACCCATTCTGTGTATTTAACCACTTGTAAGAAACCAACATCGAATTGCTTCTTGACTTCTTCTTTTATTTTTATCATAATATCGGGTCTCATCCTTCAGAGCTTCTGTTGAACTGGCTTACACTCTTCCTTTATAGGGAGCCGGTGTACCACATTATCAGTACTTAGACCAGACATGTCTTGATACGATCATGTGAAGACATATTTGAATTCTTAGAGTAACTTAATGAGGTTCCGTTTTGTCTCTGTGGTAATGCAAGATCCAATCTTCACTTCTTTCTTTTCTTGTTCATCTCCCAAGTTCACAATTTCTACTAACTCTTTGTAAGATAGAATCTGTTTCTCCTCTTCTTCTGCCATCTTTAACAAATCAGGAGATAGGTTACAATCTCTGTCATCTCTAAAGTCCTGAAGTTCCTCTAGACATATATCTCGCTCAAAAGGAGATTTTAAGTCAGTAGTAGCGTCACTCATATCATTGATATCTAGAGAACTGTTATAGGAACGAAGGAAGATCTAAAGAACAAAAGAATCTAAGATTAACTATCTGTATGGTATGATTTTGAATGAAATGAAAGAATAAAAGAAAATTTGCTCAAAATGATACGCAAAGATGCATTTTATTGAAATAAAGATGTTAGGCATATGTCTATTTCACAAAAGGATTCTTATTACTCCTAGGCTTAGAGTAACAAGTGTGTTTCGAACATTACTCTGAATTCGCTCTAAAAACTGCAAGAATCTCTTCCGCAGTCCAATTGTTCAGAACACTTCCAGGTACATAAGGGTGAATACACGATAAATTTCCTTCCAAAATTCCCTCTTCAAATATGGCGTTGATGTTCAGATTTCCCATCATTTCTTCAACAGTTTCTTTTCTTGTCATCTTCCATTTAGGGTGAATAATTCCTCCTAACACAAATGTTCTAGACATATGGGGAAAGGTCATTGGTTTCCATTTGACCTCTACCCCACTTAATCGTGCTCTTCTCCTCTCTTGCTTCTTTTCCAACTCCTTCTTCCTTTGCTTCGTATTTGGCTTATACCTATGCCAAAGCGATCCCATTTGTCCATCAAGATTGGTACCTCGACTATTCCTTAGAGGTATTTCTTAAGTCCCATTCTCGGTAACCCTCTTTTTCCTACCGTTAGTTGTAGGCTCATCCTCGTAGCTTTGGATATTTTGGGTATTGAGATCTTGTTTCCTTCGACGATGAAGTTTACATTTACAAATTCTAGCGATCGAAAAGAACATTCTATTGCTTCATCATCTACCTCTATGTATGGTGCATCACTGGTAACGGATACAATAATGTCTTCTTCCGCATTTATCGTTACCAGTTTCCCTTCGTTACCAACTTTAGCTTTTGGTGCAGTGATAACGGTACTGCCCCTTCTGAGTGAATCCACGGTCTCCTCAATAAGTAATTATAAGAAAGCTTGATGTCCATCACCAAGAAGTCTAACTCGTATGTGTTTGGTCCGATCAAGAGAGGAATCTCAATCCTTCTTATTACTTTCCTTTCGGTATTGTCGAATGCTTTCACTATGTTTTGGCACGTCTTCATATGAGAGCTGTCCATAGGCAACCTATTTAGTGTGGGTAGGGGCAAGACATTCAGTGTAGATCTATTATCAATTAAGACCCCTAGCAATGTATACCCCTTGTAGCGAGTGGTGATGTGTAGAGCCTTTGTGAATCCCATGCCTCCCGATGGTATTTCATCGTCATTAAAAAAGATGAAATTATCGGTACTTATATTGTTGACAAGACGATCTAGCTTGTTTACAGAGATATCATCAGCTACATGAGTTTTGTTTAATACCTTCATCAGTGTGCTACGATGTGTCTCTGAGTTTAAGAGTAAAGCCAGTACTAATATGCGAGCTGGCTATTTGTGTAGTTGTTCTACGACACTATACTCGCTATGTTTTAAAATTTTCAAGAATTCCTTAGCTTCTTTCTCAGTTACCGGCTCATTAACAGGTGATTCAAGTCTGGCCGGCTTCCTCTTTCTTCTGTTCAATTACCAAGGATTTTTCTTTAACAAGTTCGTCTTTTATGTTTGGGGTATCATAACGCCTTTCGCTGTGTGTTTAGAAACCCACGTCTTGTCTTTCTTCCGAGGTGTTAACCAGGTTCTCCTCTCCCGGGATCGTTACATTGTAGTCATAATTCCAAAGAACCCTTTTACTGTCTTTATAGAAAAAAGCTACGAGTTTTTGGATTATGACCCTTGGTGCAATTTGTGCTCCAGCTTCATTGATTCTTGGTTGAGATGATTACCACATGGTGATTGGCCCTATAGACCTTCTCTGTCAGTTTTTCTTCTGAGGCGCACATCTCTTCTCCTTCTGGGCCTTCAGTATACTTAAAGAATTCTAGCTCCTTATTGTCCATCAGACCTTGTACTAGGGCCCTGAATTTACTGCATTTTTGAATCTCATGACCTTCTTCATCATGGAACTCACCGTAGTTCCTTACTTCTCGGGATCACTCTCCTAAATCCTGTGTGATTAATTCACTTTCTATCATTTTTTTCCAAACCCCTCTCGCTGAGGTTTTCACTTCTGTTATATTCATCTTGATTTTCTTTCCTGTATTCTCGATTATCGCATTTACCCCTTTGTTAAAATGGTTAGGTAACAGATTCTCTGCACCAGATGGATCATCGAATCTTAGAATGCCCATTTTAACGAGTCTTTTGATTAACTTTTTAAAAGTGGTGTAGTTCTCGATCGAGTGTCCCATGATTCCCATGTGGTATTCGCATTGAACGTTCGTATCGTAGCATTTGGGGAATGAAGGTTACATAGGTTTTAGGCAGAAAGGGGATATTACATGTGTATCAAACAAATTTTGGTACAATTCCTATACGTTATCGGGATGGGCGTAAACTGAAGTTTCTCCATATTTTACCTTGTGTTAGATTCTTGCCTTGGGGGGCCTTGATGGCTAGTAGCCACCACCCTTGGCTGGCTTATAGCAATCGACTTTGAATAGCCCTTGCCATACACACTCGTATTTTTTACCTCATTTTCCTTCTTTCTCGGGGTCATTCTCTTGGCATTTTCCTCGGCTTCTATTTTTCCACACCTTATTACATTTTCTATCATCTCACCGGACATTACTATGTCTGAGAAACTCTTAGTTGTGCTTCCCAGCATGTGATTAATGAATGGAGCCTTCAGGGTATTAATAAAGAGCATTGCCATTTTCTTTTCTAGTAGAGGTGGTTGGACTTGCATAGCAACTTCCCTTCACCTTTAAGCATATTGCCTGAAGCTCTCGCTTGGCTTTTTCTCCATGTTTTACATTATGATTCTGTCGAGTGTCATATCTATTATGTGACCATATTACTTCATGAAGACCTGTGCCAGGTCCTTCCATGAATTAACTTGGGCATGACTTAACTAATTATACTATTTGGTTGCAGCTCTAGTCAGGCTGTATTGGAAACAATGAATTAACAATTGATCATTATTAACATATCCTGTCATCCTCTAACAAAACATCGTAATGTGAGCTTTGGGGCAGCTGGTCCCATTATATTTCTCAAACTCTAGGGTCTTAAACTTGGGTGGGAGCACTAGATCTGGAACGATGCTCAAGTTTTTAGCATCAATTCCACCATGGTAATCAACGCTTTCCAATGCCTTAAATTTCTCTTCTAGCCATATGCATCGGTCTTCAAGTTAGTTTGGGAGCTCCACTATCGCCTTTTCTATTTCTACTATATCATTAAGATCAGGGACAACAGGATTTGCCTGAACCTGTCAGGAAGCTTGTAAGTGTTGAGGTACTTGTCTGATATTGGGGCCTGATGTTAACGGATACCCTTTGTGGATATGCGTTTGGTTGTGCTTGCATGTTTGTTGGGGTAAAGCCTGGAGGATAAGCAGGGTTCTTGTTATCGTCCCCAAAATTGAGTATAAAGTTCTTTCTTTTTTCTAGCCCTCCAGTCAGCAACTTGGTTAATTGGCTCGTCATATTCTTTATGCATTTGCTCTAATCTTTCAAATCTTTGGTCCATTACTTTAGTTTTCCCTTGTGTACGGTAACGATATTCCAGTGTAACTGCCATGATTTTAAGGTCTTTTTGTGAGGTTTAATGTACATGATGCAATGTAATGCTAATGCATGACATGCATGTAAAAAAAAGACATTGATTTTGATTCAATTTCATTAGAGTAACTTTTCTAGAAAATAAATTTCTTTATATAAAATGGATTAAATAGAAGGCCTCGCCCTAATACTTAAAGGTTTGACCTTTCTAAGAAGCCAAGTCAACTCTCGGCCTTGATCTGACTCTGACTCGTATTTCAGACTTAGTACATCAACTTGGACTGCTAAGGTTTGTAAATAATCAGCCACCTCTCGTACTTGAGTCAAAGCTGCACCCATAATATAACCCCTATCCCTAACTTGATCTTGAGATCAATGAAGCTGCTCTTGCCACTGCTCATTATTTACTTCCAGGAGTTCAACTCGAAGTTCGCAGTTTTGTAGCACAATTTCGAGTTCTTCTATCTTTCCTTTTAGCTCTTCAATTTTGCTCCGGCTAGCTTTTAACTCGATTACAGAGTTACGCCTAGGATACTGATGTAAGAATCTTTCTAACTCTGACACCCAAATTTTTATCCCCACATTCTCATTTTGACTTTCTACCAAACTCCCTTGCAGAACGTCTTCTCGCACTTGAGCATCTCAGATTTTCCTTTCCTATTGATTGGCTCTACTCTTTTCCTCTTTAATTTCTTGCCGCCATTGTTCTGACTTTTTTCCCAGACCAGTAGTTTTTATCGACAATTGCAACTTTTTGTAGTCTATTTTCAAACTGTCTAAATCCTCTTCAACTTTATTCTTCCCCTTTCTCAGCTTCTCAACTTCTAGTTTCTAGACGTGACATCCACTCCTAGCTGTATTTTCTCCTCCTCATATTGCTCTCTCCTTTTTTCTAGTTCCAAACTCTTTCTCTCAAAATCTTGTTTGATGATCTCTAGCTCAGACGGGATCACCTGCAAGTGTTCTTCTATTGAATGAGTGTTTTCTTGGTTTAACATAGAGATGTTGTCGTTGATCCTCTGACTCTACCACCGGTCGTACTCAAGGGTAGTCATCAGGTTAGCAGCAAACCTTTTCATTCTGCGAGTTCGGTTCCGCATGTTTGATATTTTACGAACTTTTTTTGGTAATTATCTCATTTGTATACAAACTCGCACTGAGCTAACCCTTGTGTTACTGGCGTAAATTATCTTGATCTGTATTGTCTTAACACGAGCAGAGGAGTATACCAAACAGCCCCCAATATTCCAAGTAGGCGAACCCAATTAAAATCTCCACACCAATATAAAATCTCGTTAGGGACCATCCAAAAGACTCTCCACTCGACGTCTTCGTCTTGAAAATTTTCACCCAAATTTTCTCTTCCGTGATATCATCCCGTCTCGACGTAGCTACTAACTCTTTCAGCGGAGAATAGTTTTCAGAGAAGATTCGATATGAGGCCTTTTTCACTTTTTAAAAATGGTTGTAGAACCACACTAGTAAGAGTTTTACGCATCCGATGAATCTTCATTCGCCCGCTCTTTAGCATTTGTTCAAGGATCTAAAAATTTCAGCCAAAATTGTGGGAAAGGGTGTGACCCTTTTATCAAGTCGGTCAAATAAATCAAAGACCACCTCGTCTATATGCCCTAAAGCCTTAGGGAAGATAACCAATTCGTAAATGCTTAACACCAAGACATCAACCCCCTTCTTCACATCGGGATGTGCTAGGATCAAATCTTTCAAATTTATTCAAATAATGCAGTTACTATCACCTTTCTTCTTGATTCGGGCTGCAACCCACTGTTTGCTCATTCCCGTGATGTTCATCAGCTTCTTTAAGAACGTTAGGACGTTGGAAGTTCCAGAATAAACCTTGTCAATATGAATCTTTGGGCAACAGAGTAAAGCCGTGTACTCTTCCACAGTAGGTACCAAATTCACATTTTCAAAAGTAAAACAACTATAAGTAGGGTTCCAATACTGGGCGAGAGCTCAGAATAAGTACTTGTCAACTTTGATATCAAATAAATAGGGCAAATCACTATAATACAGTAGAATAGTTGCTTGATCTCGACATCCCATTGATCTCATATTTCTTTCATCTCTTGAAGATTATTTTGGGTTACGCTAATACGAGTAAAATCCTATAACTCTGACATGTACCCCTCTGTAAGACTATCACCCTTCTCTTATTGCATTGTCTTAGCCCATATCTGGACGGTCGCATTATCCTCTACTTTATCAAGAAACCCTTTTTTCATGACAAGCTCTCTATTTAGCAACTGAATGTGAATCAACGTCCCTTTCTATGATGAAAATGCAATCACAACCAAAACAAAACGAAACAAGTTAGTAGATTTCATACAAATCTAGAATCCAAAACAAGAAATAATAAATAGAACACCTAATTGGGTGACCACTAGAGGTTCAGTATGGTTCTACCTAGGGTAGGCTTTTAGGGCTCGTTATATGCGGTTCGGTTCTAAAGTAAGGGTACCTGAACCAACAGATTCCTCGATTCTCACCCATTATAAGCTCATATAGACCGAGTTCGGTTTAGGGGAATACATTTTCCTATGGCTATACGGAGATAAAAATCTCACGAAGACATAGGTACGGATGTATCCCAAAAGCGATCCACATCCTATACGGAGGTGAATACCTCACGAATGAATAGCTTCCCACTCACATTGAAAAGGGCAAAATAGACCGATTATGTGATGCAATGTGCAAAAATATATCAAAAACTCAACCCAGTAAAGCAATTATACCAAAATAATGAAGATCA